>BQNB010029290.1:0-55861 GCA_026074375.1 Tanacetum coccineum | reverse complement strand
AAGGAGACAACCCAAAGCAACACAAACCTTTCTTCCAAACCTTCTAAATATTAAAACCCACTTGATTACACAAAACCCTAACCAAATATCTTCAAGAAAAGGCCCAAAAATACTCTAAATCTTTAAATCTCTTCACCAAACTTTGCAAGGGACCATGGAATGATGATGTGATGGATATAATAAGTAGGAAAATTTTATGGATGTGTTGGTGGCGGTGGTTAAATGTCGGCTGCCACAAAGAGAGAGAAGGAACACCATTTTTTTCTCAATTGATATTACTGCTTTTTCTTTTGAGCAGGGATGGGGAATAATAACAAAATATGTCGATGATTTCAATGTTGGAGTGTTTGGGCCGGTTCTAGGCTAGAAATTAGGAGCTTTTACATTTTTATAGTATTAGTATTTGTAAGTAAAAGGTAAAGTGTTAATAAAATGTGAGGTTTAAGCTAAATTGCGGGTTTCAGGCAAGGTTCGATCAAGACACGAAAGAGAATAAATTTTCTAAAAATAAAATTTATAAAATACTCAGGGTAAAATATAGAAATATTTGAACTACAACGGACACGAAGACGATAAGTAAGCTAGACATCAGCTTAGAATTTAATAAGGCGTAGAATTTACAGAACCGGGTAACGGTAAAAATAATTTTTTTTACTTAAGGGTAAAATAAGAATAAAATAAGATTATATTATTTACTTGAATTTTACAGAATCTCACAAAATAAGAATAAAATAAGATTATATTATTTACCTGAATTTTACAGAATCTCATAATCGATCCCCATAAGGGAACTCTGGTCCCCAGAGTTCAACTGGCAACTACAACATACAAGGAGGTAACGAGAAGGTGCGGGTACTTGCTTCTGATTTGATCTTCTCGCTCCCATGTGAATTCAGGTTCTCGTTGAGAGTTTCAAAGAACTTTGACTATAGGGATACGACTCTACTTTAGTTGTTGGGCCTCATGGTTTATGATCTTTATAGGCTCCTTGATAAAGGTAGCTTGTTGACTAGTCGAATTTCATTTACCAGAAGACAAGGTTTTCACCAGGTAAACATTTCTTTCAATGCACGGGCTAAAGTTCCTATCTTCATATTTTGCGTCAAACATGCTCGAAGGGTTCAATAAGATAATTAAACAAGATAGCAATCGGATATTAAATAAATAAGAGTTAATGCAGAATGTCAGCAAGGTGCATGTAAGTACGGAGTAGTGGTTATGAAAATCCTTGATGAAAAGATTGAATATCTGTTTTGATGAGAAAACAAGTGAAAACAAAGAATTAATAGGCCGTACCGATGATTAGAGAAGTATATATCAAGTGACAATATGTATCAAGAGCAAAAATGAATTTGAGCGAAGGAATCAAATAAATTATAAATCTTCAAAGGAAGTGAATGCCAATACAAAGGGGTTATAATGAGTTTGATATTTCAATATTTAAGAATTTTGATAAAGAGATTAAATATCTTATGAATAAGGAAGCGGACAATAATTAATCAATACAACGAAAAATGAGTAGATATTAAAGGAAGAATAGTCATAGCATCGCGAGAGGAATGAATAAAGGTATATGAAGGAACAATAAAAGATGTCGCGGGCATGAAAAATATGAATATGTCAACGTCTTAAGAGTACATATAAAAGAATATATGTACAAATGTAGCAAGGATCAAAAGAATAAGTTTCAGGAATGATCCATTTAAACAAATTACGAATCAAGGAAGTAACAATTTCATTTGACAAATAATAAGGCAAACAAAGAATCAATTGACCATAATAATGGGAGGATAGAAGTATGTGTCAAGCATATTAAAACATAGTAACGATAAAAAGAAATGAGCGTAAAGAATTATGAAAGACTATACAGAGCAATTCATGAAATTAACCGATACAAACGAGAGAATTTATATCAATAGTTGAAAAAGGCACATATCAAAGAAGTAATATGTCAAGGATGTTAAACGGGATAGAGAAAATAATGGTATAAACATTTATTCATTAAAGATAGTTAATACCAAATGGCTAAAACGGGCACATATTAAGGGAATGGCTTATCAAGGATGCTAAAATGAGATATGAGAACTTACTTGTACAAACAATTACTTATTGAAGGGAGTGGATATATCCGTACCACAAAGCAACAATGCATTGAGAGTTTTTAAAGAAAATGTTTTAAATAAAAGGTCATCATTAACTATGATGGTCGAGATTCTCACTACGGAGTGGGGATGCTTGTTGTGTTGTTCCTAAATGATATCCTGATCGGAAGACGTGACCTTCATTAGCATGGTTTGTCTTAAGGGTCTTTATGCGAGATTCACTTCTCGACATCTCTGATCGTGTTCCGCTCTAGGAAAAAGAGCATGTCAGGCATACATCGAGCTATAATTCGCTTGCTAGATGTCGAACTTTTAGCAATTTTCTTCTTGGTGGCATAATTCTCCAAAATCACAAGGAGAAAAGAGAAAAAGAAAAGACACTAATGAGCCGTGTTTCAGTAGTAGATGCTTTAAGGCGCCATGTATGATGAGACAAGTTAATTGTTGTATTCGAATAACCTAACATGTTCTCATCTGACGGATTATGTGACGTTGTGTACGTTTCAGAAGTACGAGGCGAATGTCTAAACTCGGAGTCGATAAGTAAAATAACCAATGGAATCGAGAAAGTATGTCGAATTTCAATATTGTTGAAAATGGTGTTATGAAAAAATCATGAGAAGTTTTAGAGACCATTGTATCACTAACAATGTCTTGAAAAGGTTTTAGAGATTGATGTATCACTCATCACGTCTTGAAAATAAACCAGACAATTGTGTCACTCACAATGTCTTAAGAGAAGAGTTCTAGTATTTATATAAACAAATGTATAAAATGAGGAGTTTCCGAAATACATATCCGTGCAGCTTCCCTCCGAGCAATATACCTGAGATAAAACATGCTAAAAAGTCAACAAAATTATTGACTGAATCCATAGGTTTTATTTAAGTAAAGCAGTGTTTAAGTAAAATAAACAATGTTTATAGAAATCAAGAATTATGCTACAAAAAGCAGTTTAGTGGATCACAAGATTTTAGTAATGTAGACAAGAGAAAAAAATTCACCAATTCCAAAAAGTAATGTGTATTATTGCACTAAGCTCATGACCCCGAAACCTTAACAATTTGTGCCCTTAAATAAATGTAGGTTGTTCTGCTAAACACCCCAAAGGATACAATTCAAATGTTAAATGCATCATGATCCACCAACCGAAATTCAAGACGGGGATTGTCAGTCCCGATAGATCTATCCATAACACTCACGCTTGCTACATTAGTAATTAACGGTTCATGATTGAAAGGGGACTTAAGTGGCAGTGTGGTAACTTAGGCAATAATATTCAGGAAATAGTCTGGATAGCATACCATTTTAAAATACTTGTGTGCAAGGTAAAAACAAGCATGTAATCTCCCCCAGAGTCTATAAAGCAAGTAAGTAAGGAAAAAGGGGCTATAAAACTCACCTTATGCGAAACAGCAAAATAAACAATATAGACGCTGGAGTAAATCGAACACCCTAAGTGCAACCTAAAATAAATGGTGCAACTTAGCAAAATAAACAACTAACTCTCACAAAAATGAAAATGAAATAAAAGAAAAATTATATAAAACGTTTTTCTTTAACCGGAACAAGTATGACATTGCGTCCTAAATTTATAGGTCAAAATTACTTGAAACACAAATCCTAATATGAATCAATATAACTTCTAAGACATGTCTTAAGTTTACATCTTAACCAATAATTTCTACAAGTACCCACGCTAGTTTTACGTCTAATTGTTTCTTTATTTACCAAAATTCTAAAATTTACCCATCTTAGAAAGCGCATAATTCAAAATCCGCAATTGATAAAAATATGAGGTTTTCGCATACAGAAAGCCTTACAAGTCTATTTTCTAGAAAAGTGGGGCTTGCTGACCAAAAAGTTTTAGGACCTGAGTGAAATTACTATCCTAACAGGGCTATTAAGCTATCCTTGAAAGATCAGTACGGTACAATCCTATAGGTTGTTCAGAAAAACTTAACGATGCATTATGGGCATTTAGGACGGCCTACAAAACATCGACAAGGTGTACACCTTTTAGATTAGTTTATGGGAAATCATGCCATTTTCCCATAGAGATCAAACATAAGACACATTGGGCATTCAAACAATGTAATATGGATTTAACGCTTGCTAGCGAAAGTCGTCTTATGTAACTTAATGAGTTAGCCGAATTGAGAGATGGCGCTTATGAGAATACTAGAATTTACAAAGAACAGACCAAGAAATGACATGATTCTAAACTTAGTGGTGATAAAGATTTTAAGGTTGGCGATCAAGTGCTACTTTATAATTCTCGTCTGAAGATGTACCCTGGAAAACTTAAGTCGAGATGGAGCGGTCCAAACATTGTTAAAATGGTGTATCCGCATGTGGCTATAGAAATCACTAACAAGAACGGGTTTAGCTTCAAGGTCAATGGACAACGATTGAAAAAATATTACTGAGGTAACATTGACAAAGAGAATGATGAGGTTTTAGAGTTCGAGAATGGTGTGACATGAGGCTGAAGGGAGTCTAACTTAAAGACTCTCACAAAAACAAAAGCGCTTCCCGGAAGACAACCCGTAATGTAATTTTCAATTTTGTATCGAGTCTGTCTTCCCAGGTTACCAATACGGTGTATCCCCTTTCATAGGATACGACATATTGATCTAACCTGGACGTTATCCCTTTTTTATTTTTTCTGCATTATTGTTAGATTTGTCAATACGACGTATTCATAACCATGATAAGGCGTATTTGACTTCTGATACGTACTTAGAATTTTTCTTACAAGATTCAATACGGCGTATCCTGAAGTATGGATATGGCGTATCAACTTCCTGTACAATTTTAGGTTTTTATTTTGTTTTCTAACCAAACAATTATCATAGATAGAATTACACTTGTTTTATTATACTTAATACAGGGATCTTACTGAACGAAAAGAAGAAATTGGTAGATTATTTATAATTTGGAAATCTCTAAGTGTTAGACTCTTGATGAATCTCAAGGCGGCTGTCCAACACATTCTTGCTCGCAAATGCATCAAGGAGGATCATACCGAGCAAATCCCAGGGGAGTTTCTCATTCTAATTCTTTTATTTTCTGTAATTAATGTTTTATTTATACAACGAGGGCGTTGTATAATACAAGTGGTGGGAGGAGAATTAGAACGCTTACTTGTCCTTAACTTTCACAATAACATTGTTGCGGTTGTTGTAAGGGACTTCTACAAGAAGTTTTACAACTCCCTAGGTAGTGTACCTAACCGTTGTAGTGTAGTATAGGTAAGACTCGAGGGTTGTTATCGTTCTCTAGGGGGATATGTTGGGAAGGCTTTAATCAAGGTCTAACAGAATTCTAAGGGTTGAGAGGAGATTCTTTTTGTGCTTTTATGTTTTATGAAAGCAGTAAATCATATGTTTGAGAGATTGGTTGGTTTTAGCTGTTAAACTAAATAACAAACTACGCTACTGGTGATAACAATATAATAAAAGATTGTGTTTATTTAATCATGTATTACTCCCTAGATTGCTTCTCCTAGTGTTGTTGCTTTGTCACACTTGTGTGATCTATGTAATTATTGCCTAAGTCATGAACGAATTAAACGAACTTGCCGTCTATTTAATATTTTGTTAAGGTAACGCACAAGTAAGGTAGTATGAAGACTATTACAAGGCCCCTAAGTTATTGTTTTTTACTTTTTTTTTTTTTTTAATTTTTTTGTTATTTGGTTTTTTTTTGGTTGGGTTTTATTTATTTTTTTTTTTTTTCTTTTTTTTTTTTATTATTTTTATTTTTTTTTTTTTTTTTTTTTTTTTTTTTTTTTTTTTTTTTTTTTTTTTTTTTATTTTTATATTTTTTTTTTATTTTTTGATTTTTTTTTTTTTTTTTTTTTATTTTTTATTTTTTTTTTTTTTTTTTTATTTTTTTTTTTTTTTATTTTTTTTTTATTATTTTTTTTATTTTTTTTTTTTATTTTTTTTTGATTTTTTTTTTATTTTTTTTTTATATATTTTGTTTTATTTTTATTATAATTTTTTTTAATTTTTTTTTTTTTTTTTTTTTTTTATTTTTTTTTTTTTTTGTTTTCTTTATTAATTTTTTTTTTTCTTTTATTTTTTATATTTTTTTTTTTTTTTTATTTTTGTTTTTTATTTTTTTTTTTTTTGTTTTTTTATTGTTTTTTTTACTTTTGTTTTTTGTTTTTTTTTTTTTTTTATTTTTTTTTTTTTTTTTTCTGTAATTAATGTTTTATTTATACAACGAGGGCGTTGTATAATACAAGTGGTGGGAGGAGAATTAGAACGCTTACTTGTCCTTAACTTTCACAATAACATTGTTGCGGTTGTTGTAAGGGACTTCTACAAGAAGTTTTACAACTCCCTAGGTAGTGTACCTAACCGTTGTAGTGTAGTATTGTAAGACTCGAGGGTTGTTAACGTCTCTAGGGGATATGTTGAAGCTTTAATCAAGGTCTAACAAATTCTTAAGGAGGAGAGCAGATTCTTTTTGTGCTTTTATGTTTTATGAAAGCAGTAAATCATATGTTTGAGAGATTGGTTGGTTTTAGCTGTTAAACTAAATAACAAACTACGCTACTGGTGATAACAATATAATAAAAGATTGTGTTTATTTAATCATGTATTTCTCCCTAGATTGCTTTCCTAGTGGTGTTGCTTTTGTCACACTGGGTGTTCTATGTATTATTGCCTAATCATGAACGCATTAAACGAACTGCCGTCTATTAATATGTTTTAAGGTAACGCACAAGTAAGTATATGAAGACTATTACAAGCCCCTAAGAGTATATTAAATGCATTGATAATATATTAAGAGTAGATCACATAAAGGCAAGGTAGTATAAATGACTGTTACCCCGAATGGTATCCTTTTCTACACAATCATGTTTCCGAGAGCATCTCAACAGCGATCAACAAAAGCTGTTCTATGACCTAACATGCCATATTTCATCACAAGAAGCAACACCATTAAGATCTACTTCCTAGTTTCATACAATCATAATAACACAATAGACGGTTTTAGCCAAGCAGGTTAAAGATAAAGTAAGAACCAGATAAGAATCACACAACAAACCTATTGAAATGATTAAGATAGGCTTACTAGATTAAAACATGAAATTGAAGGAAGTATAATAGTATGTTTGAGGCCAAAAATCGTCCCTAACAGCTGCTAAAAACGAACTAGGGTTCGCCCCTTCTTTTACTCTAGAAGTTTATCAATCACGTAAAACCCCAAAAATGGGTAATATATATACATATATTATATATAAATATATATATATATATATATAATATATATATAGGAAAATTTGGGCGTTGTGACACATCGCGTTTAATCGTAACGCCGGCATGATAGAATAATCTAGATAAATAGGGTTGGGTCGTACTGTTTGACCGCCATCGGAAGATCTTGAACGCCGTATTGAAGGAAGCAAATGCGCCGCCCAAAGTATTGAGGAGGGATCATGACGCCTTCCGCCCTACGCAGAGTACCCGCGGAGGGAAATCCCTAGCTTCAATGGGGTTAGATGCGGGCTCCATCTTATCTACGCTTGTAACACCCCTATTTTGATATATATAGCAGCGAAAGCTAATCTGGGGTATTACTTCATGGATCAACAAACATAATCATAGAAAATGACTCATAAAGAGACGTTTTTAGAAAATTTAGTTATCATTCAATATAATCGGAGTTTTACAAAGGCAGGTCCCAAAATCTATATGAAAAGATATGATTGAATGATAACAGTTGGACGTCCTCAAGTTCGTACCACTCCGTGCCGTAAGTTGCTCAATTACCTGGGATAAACATGTTAAAAGGATCAACACAATGGTTAAGTGAAATTCATAGGTTTAAAGTATAATAGTTGAATACAAGTTGCATTGCAAGAACCATTATCATGGAAAATAGTATTATTGCATCTAACTCATGACACCAATACGTTAACATGGAAATCACCGCAGTGACATTGGTTGAGGAACAAAGGTCCCAGTGGAAAGGTAACTTGCCAAGGTTACCCATTAACTCAAATATAGTGCGTTTGGCTACCCTATGAACGAGTATACCAACGGGAGTCGTTACACACCGATAGATCTATTCATAATATTCGCGTTCACTCGCAATGCAAGTAATTAATGATTCATGATATGGAAATAGTAGCACTGGAAGGTACTTAGGCAATAATATATTTGGATAACATACAGCTGGAAAAATACTTAAACCATGAATGCAAGTATTTGTCATGCAGGAAAAAAGATCACCACTCAGAGTAAACCATTTTTCATCAAGTTTGACAGCTATAAACCCAGTCTTTGCATCATGAGTCAGAGTATTCCAGAACAGCTAAATGCAGATAGAAGGGAATTTGCTGATGCAGTGAATGCCCTAACGAAGTTTGTGTTCTTGAAATATCAACTAAAACGTGGAAGATAGGATTCTTCTGCAACTTTTGTAGATCTTAGAGAAGGTTTCCCTTTCCAATCTGTAACTGTTCTGAGCAATGAAGGATCTATTCATCTCATCTTATAGGTTCAGGTGCACGAATATTCTCTTCTGCCATCGTATCTGTTAAAGAATATCAACAAAGATAGACAAACATAGCATATAATCAATGTTAGATAAAGATGTTCGCCTTGAGTTTGACATGCCCTTGATATTCAGATTAGCACAAAGATATTCCACATTAGAGTCACTGGACATTGGGTTAAGTCAACATTGGTCAACCTTGGTCGATGGTCTAGAGATAATCTGATAGGCTCAATGACAAGTTAACTAAGCCTGTATGAGAATCAACAAGACAAATGGTCCTTTGGAATAGGCCTATGAGGTTTATTAGGCTTATTGGGCCAAGACATGGACAATTAGCCTAAGACGCTGCCCAACAGATCACCAAACTGCCATGCAGTAGGTTAACATTCCGCCATTAAGAATATACAACCGCTATCTAACATTAAGCAAGATCCAAGGCATTTTAGATTATCCTAATCTTCTAGCAGACAGATTTAACACCCTACAGAAAGATTTAACACCTTACAGATTTAACACCCTACACTTTCACATTTGACCATTTTATACACATTCAAAGACCAAGATAAACCGTTTTAATCACATTTAATTCACTATTCTCACCCTTTAAAAATGCATATTGCGATTTGCATTTTTGATCTATGGAATTATAACCACTCAATGTACTTGGTCCACTTAACTAACGAACAAGCATGGAAAATATGAACTTGTTAATGAGAATGGTCAAAAACAAGAATATTTCTCTTCTTTTGAAGATAAAGCCGCACTGAGCGTACACTCGTCCTTTCTTTGAAAAACTGTTTCGTACAGAAGAATACGAAAGCCCTCGACATGAGCTACACAAACATTGAGTGTTTTCGAAAGTAGCTCACCCGAAAAGATTTCTCTTTTCGTTATTAAGGATAAATGCACTAACACGTACATTTTCCTTTTATCTGAAGAGGGGTTGCAATCTAACTTTGATTATAAGAAATCCATTACATGAAGCTCAAAACTGGATGTTTTTGTTATATTAGCTCAAGACCGAAAAAGATTTCTCTTTTCGTTGGCAAGGATAAATTCACTGACACTGTACACTTCCTTTTCTCTGAGGCGTACACATTTCTTTACTTTATGGAACAAGCTGAAGAGATTCCAACTAGACGCCATTTAACATGAAGGAACGAGGTTTGAACCGTGTGACCAATGTCAATTGAATGAAGAACGAGGCTTGAACAGTTTTGTCCTAACGTCATTTGATGAAGACGAGGCTTGAACTGTTTTTGTTCAAAAACTCAACAAGATGAAAAAGAGGCCTAAACTATTGTGTCCAAACATCTTTGAAGCATGTTCATCAGATTTGAATTCCTTGAACTCTTGACGTATGAGATATCAGTCTTTTTGGTAACCAAACTCTGAGTCTTTCCTTTAAAGGATTGACAGATGTACCTGCACTTGAGTTAGAAGTACATGCACTAAAATAAAGAGTTTGATTGCATTCATATGGGTTAGTGATATCATCATTTGAACCATATTGGAGGTTTCACTGTCAACTTTAGGTTATGCGCTAATCGGTGAATACATCTTTCCATAGTTATCACACCTAAGACTAACAGTCTTTGAAAATCTCTACCACCTTGGTTTTTCCACTAAGACAAGATCAGGATTGTTTGTTTCTCATGCATAGCGGAAGGACTTATTGAGAGAAAACCTTTGTCCTATACCAACCTGCCTACCAGGTTTATGAGTGTGGTTCTTTGGTTCAACGGGATTGTTGTTTCTGATCTTGGGGGACTGAACTTTAGCATGAGAATTCACCTTATTCAGGATCTTTGTTATACATCATCATGATTTGTATTAAAGATATATTTATAACAAATCGAACAAACATATTTTTTGGAGTCCAAGAAGAAACAAGAATTCCTAGAGTGATCTACTAGAGGCTCACCATTTGACATTCACCACAACACTTAGATACAGAGAACTCCTATAATGTTTCTACGTTTTGTGACAAGGCATTAGGATGACTGTGCATAGTAGTAGCCATATCCCTATGATTAGGAATCCTGGTTTTGTCGTGTGTCCATTTTCCTAATCTTCCTCAATAGAAAGTACGCAATAACCATATCATTAGAACCAATAACGATTCTGTTATGACTATCCTAGAGTAGTTTAGGTGCATTCACCTGATGAGGTTTGCAGCAAGCAGATTTCCTAACTTTAGCAAATAATGAAGTGACTATTTTTGACAAATATTTTTCCACATCAACTTGGGAGGCAAACTGTGGTCCTTGAAATTCTAGGTCTATACAGACGAAAGACGCATTTCGTTATGACTAACAACTAAATGGTTTCTAATGTTTTTAAAGCGGTTTCCCCCAAGATTGATGCTTTGTAAACTTAGAATCTACTATATTTTCCTTTTAACTTTCAAGTTCAATATTTAATGCCGCATTTGGCAAAACCTTTCCTGAATCTGACTTTTAAATCACATTTTCGACGAGACTTTTGATTAATTTGAGAAATTAAAGATTCACTGTTGTCTTTATTCTGAGTGCGTGTCTTTTTAATTGAATCATAAAGTTCTTTATAAGTCTGTTTCAATGCACATTTTCTTATGTAATGTTGCTCATTTTCTTTATGTAGTTGCTCTTTTTGCTGAAAGAATTTAGCCACACAGTGTTCAAATTCGATGTTAAAAAGTTTTCAATACATCATGCTTTAATTTTTAACTTTGGCTTCATTACTTGTTTCCCTTCACACTTTAATTTGTTTCTTCAAGATTAAATTAGTGTGGTTCTGGCCAGGTAGCTGAGCTTTCAAATCATTAATCACAAAAAATTCACGAAATTCAGAAATTCCTGTTCTCACATGGTTTTAACTTTGAAAACTTCTCCCTTTTGTTGAATTTGTATTTCAAGTTAAAAATACAATGTTTTTTTTTCCAGTTGTAAAAATCGTTTTGAAAGTTCATTTGTAAATTTTTTTACCTTATCAACCAAACTTTCCATTTTGAGAAGCTCAGTTTAAGCAAAGCATCCTTGGTCAATCTCTCCTCCCCTATGACACATATTTGTTGAAGTAGAGAGTGGTATTGCTATCATAGTTTCCCAACAGATGTGTGTCCAAACGTGGGTTCAAGATTGCTCAGTATGCTGTTGTTCATTAGCAAGGATGATTATGTAGAGCATTCAATTAATTACCTCCGCAAATGGCTCTTTTGTCATTTACGGTCTGATATCTGCATCCACAGGCTTGTGTGGAAAATTCCCTAAACTGCTACTTGTATCATGCTTGTCGGGCTTTGTCCCACTGCATTCTGTGACAACCAACCCAGCATCAACTGCTTCACGCATATTAAACTTTTCCTCTTGCCTTTGCATCGGGTTGCAATCTCTGATTTGCTGAATGCATTGTTGTTTTCAGGCTCTATCAAACTTCCTTTTGATACAATTAAGCTGTCATCACATAGCTTGAACTGATTTGATCTTGAATAACTGAGACTAGGCATCTTGACACTTTAACTTAATTTAGATGCTCATGAAGTATTACATCATGCAACTGACTTCCATTCTCCTTTATGCATTAAGTTCATTTTCTTTACATGCGTAAATACACCATATGTATTTACAACTCTAAGAATGAACCGCTTCAAGTGATCAGGTTCTCGAGTAACTCACTTTGTAACCACTAGTTCACAGTGCGTGAAGTCTTTGATGTCCTTTTTGCCAACCTTGATTTCAGAAAGATCTGTTGCATTTACCCCTTTTTGAAGCAAGAAAATCCTTGAACGAGTGGTACTGAGTGCTTTGAAGACAAGTTCTTTGCATTAACCCCATGAAGATTCTCTCATTTCAATTTTAGCCTGTAACTGATCCAGATTAGGAAACAACTTCAATTTGAAAGTCTGATGCTCTTTACCAAAGAATTAGCAAAATGCTTTGGGTTTTAAATGCAATCAACACATAAGAGCGAATTAAGGAGAATAGAGATCATGAGATGAGTCCTCGAGTTGTTCAAACCCATATCAGGCAGATGAAGTGCCTTTGTTTTGCTAGTCGTTACGTCAGTTGAAGCTACTCTCTCTTTGAATTAGATATTAGAAAGATTCCATTGAAATTCGAATGTGTGAAATAAAAATTAAGGATCTTAAGTAATAATGTGATTGATGTTGTGGTTTAAATGCAATTATAACTTCACGGGATTTTACAAGTCTATGATTAAACGATAAAAGATTACCGAGAATTTTACAAACTCAATAAAAAAACCGTGAATTTAATAATCGTTTGATGTTGAAGGTAGGTTTGTATTTGATATAATCGCAGTATTGTAAGTCCTGTTTAGTTAACGGTTTGTTTACTGGCCAAAATATTTGAATTTTGATCAAAACCAAAATACCCTCTATTACCAAAATTTAAATTTTGTGTAAAAATATAGCTAAACAAGCTATTTGAAAATTAATTTTTCTAATTTTTCCCACCAAAAATAATTTGAATTTTTTTAACAAAATTTTTACCCTATTACCAAAATTTAAATTTGGTGTAAAAATGAGCTAAAAAGGCTATAGGAAAAATTAAATTTTTTCTTCACTTTTCCGCCAAAGTTTAAGCAAACGCCGCGTAATAGAATAAACAAACCGATGCAAATCTTTTGACACTCGCTGCCTATGATAAAATACTCAAATCGCTGTTTGGTACTCGCCCGTTTAGCAACTCGCTTTTAGCAACTCTCGTTTATCAACGTCGCCGTTAGCAACTCGCCGTTTACAACTCGCCGTATCAGTCAACTCGCAGTTTAGTCCAACTCCGCATTTTAGCAACTCGCCGTTTAGCAACTCGCCGTTTAGCAACTCGCCGTTTAGCAACTCCTGTTTAGCAACTCGCTGCCTCATTAAAATAAGCAAACCGATCAAAAACCTATTGACCACGATCGCTCAGCTATGTAGTCAACTCGCCTTTGACCTTTTCCTAAAAACGTGGATCTTGTCCCCTAGCTAGTCAAACCGCCGGCTAGAGATATAATTAAATAAGCAACTCTCCACCAAGAACACTAGGACGATTTGAGCAAAATCGAGCCAAATAAGCTTTTTATCCACGAAAATAAGCTAGATACTTGTAATCCTAAGTAGGTATTTGATGATTAAACATACAATAACATGTATATCTTTGTGGATCGTCCAAAAAGTAGCAACTCTCCACGAAGAACACTTAAAGAAATTCGAACCTTTTTTGCTAGATTTCACTTGTAGGAGTAACAATGTATCATCCTTAGCTTATATCACACGAAAAACACCACGATTAACCAGCCAATCAAGCCCAAAAATGAATTTTGAGCCGTGGGGTATTTAGGACCAAAATGAGCTCGAATTTGATGCTTTTAACCACAAGAATCAACCACGAATCCACACGTAGCTCTGATGCCAATTGTAGGTTCCCGAATTCACACAAACATGTATAGATCTAAAGAGATCTAGAGAGAGAAAGTTAGAGAGAGAGAATAGTTGAGAGAGAAATAAGGAAAACACACTAAAGAGTGTGTGTAAAATGAATAGATGCTTACCTCTTCCAAAGTTGGAAGAGGTATTTATAGTTCTTACAATACACCGGGTATTAGTACCCGGTTCAATACCAAAAGTCATACGTTTACCTATTAAACTACGAGCTATATTGAACAATAAAATACATGGGGTGACCGAGTCTTTTTCTAATATCTAACAGGAGCTGCAAGTCGTTGGCTAAGAAACGAACCAACTGGTTCGATCAAAACTTGGGAAGATCTTAAAACTAAGTTTTTGAACAAATATTGTCCACCTAGTCGAACTGCAAAGAAAATGGAAGAAATAAACAACTTTAAGCAAGATTCAGATGAAACCCTTTTTCAAGCATGGGAGCGCTTTAAAGAACTCTTGATGAAGTGTTCTCAACACTATTTGACTGAGATGCAGGAGGTGATTTTGTTCTACAATGGGTTGGATATTCCGACACGACAAATTCTTGACTCAAGAGGTGCCATTCCAACTAAGACTGGTAAAGATGCTAAAAAGTCCATCTAAGAAATGGCTGAATACTCTCAAAAATGGCATAATGGAACATCTAGAGGAAGAAGTACCAAGAATTTTGATGGACTGGCTGCTATACAAACACAACTGAACAATCTAGGAAGGGAGATCAAGAAGGTGAATGAAAAAGTTTATGCTGCTCAAGTCGGATGTGAACAATGCAAAGGACCTTATTACACCAAAGATTGCCCACAAAAAGAAGAAGGTAAAACTATAAGAAGCTTACTACATGCAATTTGGTGGACCTTTTCAAGGAGAAGGATATCGATTAACAACTCCAAGGTACTATCAAAGGAACAACGCAAATCCTTCGTATCAAGAGCGAAGGCAATCTATGGAAGATACCTTGAGCAAATTCATGAGTGAATCAGTAAAGAGACACGAAGAAAATTCCAAATTGATTAAAGAAATCCGAGCTATGACAGATGCTGCCATAAGGAACCAAGGAGCATCAATTAAAACTTTAGAAATTCAAATCGGGCAAAGGAGCAAGGTACTACAGGAAAGAGGATTTGGAAGCCTACCAAGCTCAACTGAAACAAACCTGAGAGATCAAGTCAAGTTGATTTATACCACTATTGAAGCTGATTCGCACTCGATACGCCGTGTTGGATCATCCCAATACGTCGTATCCACTGGACTGAACAGCACACTGTTGTGCAAGTCAAGGCAAACGACGGTTCCTTTTCCAAGTCGTTTGGATAATCATTACTGTGAAGAAGAAGAGGGGAACTATAGACCAAGATTCACAAAAGCTTATGGAGCTTCACTTATCAATAACACCATACCCCGAAAGGAGAAAGACCCAGGATTTTCACTTTACCTTGCTTTATTAATGATGTTTGTTTTGGCAATGCCCTTGTTGACTTAGGAGCTAGCGTTAGTGTTATGCCTCTCTAGGCCTACCTTAATTTAGGATTAGGCGAATTAGCTCACACTAGGTTGACAGTGGAATTGGCTAATAGTACTGTGAAATATCCAAAAGGAATAGCTGAAAACGTACTAGTAGAAATTGGTAAATTTACTTTCCCATTAGACTTTATAATTCTTGATATACCCGAGGATATCAAAGTGCCCTTGATCCTCGGAAGACCATTTTTGTCTACCGCCCATGCTAAGATTGATGTTTACAAAAGAAATATTACTTTAAGAGTTGGAGAAGAAAAGATTATTTTCAACAGTGTTAAACCTGCTAGTAGTTTAATTAAGAGGGTCTACATGCTAAGTTTGAGAGAAAGAATGGAACTTGATTTAGAAGCTAGGCTTATGGGGGAGACTTTGGTGTTAAATAGATCATTAGACCTTTTCTCGAAAGATTACATTAAATTAAATGATCTGAATAAACCATTCGAGCTTAGGAGAAATCAAGGAGATGAGTTGATACCCACCATTAGGGAAGGTAAGGTAATTGAGGAATTTAGAACTAGGGATGAAGATCTTGATATTGGAATTGATGATTACCCTAGTTATTGTGACGATGATAAGAAGATCCATATAGATTGTGCCCACAACTTAAAGTTTTCATGCATGATAGGATTTGAATTTACACACGTCAACTTCTACCCGTTATTATACGTCAATGTAATGTCAAGAAAATTTCATAATTCAATAATGCAAAATAAGATGGTGTACAAAGGGGATAATGTCGTAGGAGCCTTAATGAACGTGCCTATCTTTGTTGGAACTTTCTCTGTTATGACTGATTTGCAGTTTTAGAGGATATGGATGCTTATCGTGATGAAGAAATGGGTAATATTATTGTTGGCAAACCATTCTTAAGAGAAGTTAGAATTAAAGCAAAACGTTTCAAAGGGATTATTACCCTTTACAATGGTGATGATGAAGTAACTTACCAAATGGTGCGATCACATCCAAGGTTTAAAAACCACACCAATGAGCAATGTAACAAGATCCCACCATTACTAAAGGTAAGTGAGAAAGACTGAAGAATGGCTCACACGCAGGCACATTAGCGTGCATGAGACCAAGTAAAGAAGAAGCTGAAGAAAAGTCTAACTTAAAGACTTCGCTATAAACAAAAGTGCTTCTCGAGAGACAACCCAGATTGTTATTTAATTTTGTTATCGAGTCTGTCTTCCTAGACATCAATATGGCATATCCGTTCCATACCATACGGCGTATTGATTATCTGGACGTTATCAGTCTTTATTTTTATTGCACCTTAAAAACATTATTGTTAGATTTTGAATACGGCGTATTCACTAAACTGATACAGCGTATCCACCAGTCTGACTCATAATTAGTTTGTTTAGTTTAGTTTAAATTAACCGTAGGTACAAAGATAGGAATGCACGTGTACTTCCTATATTTTATACAGGACCTCGAGAAAGAAATATCGACGAAGTTGGTGGAATGTATATTTTCTAGAATTCTATGTGTGTGCTGTTCGTGCTAGGATCCAGGCACTTTTTCAGCACATAATCTTTCTCATTAACGCAACTTGGAGAATCTACCGAGCAAATATCAGGGGAGTTTCTCATTCTAATTCTTTTTAATTCCCGTATTTAATGCTTTATATATACAACACATGAATTCTTGCTCATAAACTCAACATGGAAAATCTACTGAGCAAATATCAAGGGAGTTTCTCATTCTAATTCTTTTAAATTCCCGTATTTAATGTTTTATATAGACAACAAAGACGTTGTATAATTCAAGTGGTGGGATGGAATTAGAATATTTACTTGTCCTAATTTTCACACTAAAATGCTTAAATTATGCTCAAAAAATTGATAGATTTAACCTCGCTTTAAGTGTTTGACACCCTATTTACCACGAAACTACTATCGATTAGGTACACTGCCCGTTAAAGTGTTATTTTTGGTTTAGTCGGCAAAATATAAATTTAAAACTTAAATCATCTTAAATATACCATACAACGACAGCACATCATATATATAGGAAAATCGCTGTGACGGCGTCGCGTTTTAATCGTGACGCCGTCATGAATAGAATATTCTAGATAATGGGTTGCGTCGTACATTCTGATGCAGTCTAGAGATCTTGTGACGCCGTCTTGAGATGGGTTGTGACGATGTTAAGTGTAATCTGGGACGCCGTCTCTAGCTTCTGAGTAGAAATTCTTAAGAGATGTTGGTGTAGGTCCGTAGTCTTGTCTGTTTCTTCTCCAAATGAGCCCAAGTCATGTCTATTTCCTCCAAATGCCTTCCAAATGCTGAATACCTGAAAAGGAACGATTAAGTACCTATTTTGGGCATAAATGCACGATTTAGGAGGTTAAATGACCCCGAAAAAGTGTATAAAATAACACCTCATCAAACAAGCAAAAAAATAGTCAAATTTTAAAAAAATCAAGCATAATTTTGTGAAATTATTAGTTACATAACCTGTACAAACAACCCTTAATTCCAATTATGAGATTAGCCTAATCCATTTCCCCTGATTTACCCTAAATTCTACAAAATTATGAGTGTGTCGGTGATATAGTGGACTTTAGAACTTGGCTTGGTATATCACTCGAGACCACAATGATATGTACTATAGATTTAGATGGAGTAACATGTTTAACTGGTAAATTTTTAGGAATACACCAAAAAGCCTATATGTTGTGTTATTAACTAACTACACTGGTTAGTTAAACCCCGTGTAACCCTTTGCTTACTCTCACTATAAGAGTAAGATACCTCTAGAAAAACTTGTTGAGCCATTCCTGTCTTTTTCACACCAAGTGTTTATTTCGTTACACATTTACACCTTAGCCTACCATGTAGATTAAGCTTATTTAATCAAAGTTGCTAGTTGCGTTTGTGTAAAGTTTTGTATTTTTTGTGTCAAAGTAAAATGTTCTATCTCCGGTTAGGTCCGGAAATTGCACAATGCAATGGGAAAATATGTAGCTCGTGTATTTTGCTACTTTCGCAATTATGTTTCATGTCCGAAGATGAAGTGTTTAAAGAAAAATTATTCGGATGAATTATGATGGTGAAGACGGTGAAATTACACCGAGATTCGTATTGTATTGTTATGTTATGAAAAAAAGGAAAAATAAAAAGTTGCATTAAAAAAGAGAAGGAAAAGATTGATAGTTGGTTATTGAGCTTAAACCGATAACTTGGATGACCAATTATTTGTTGATGTGATATAAAAATCAACGATGTATAGTTTTGTATAAAAGTGGTCGATATCACCACTTATTTTGTAAAAATATGTATAAGTTGGGATATTGGGAAGTTGCCGTTACGGGAACGCCAACTTAGGTTGTCTTTGTCATGCTATGATCGAGACGTTTGTATATATTTCTGAGTCTTTATCATGGAACGGTCGAGAAAGTTACTAGCAACTATATACCTTATTTGTTTAGGCTTAATCTATTTGTTTTGTGAATTTTATTTAATAACAATTTACTTCTCTTTCCTAACAATTAACCTTAGGTTTTACTCAAACGAGGATGAGATTGAGTCATGCATGTCTCATATGTCGTTATGGCCATGTATGCGTGATTCAGCCACCTTGTTGGTTTATTACTTTTGGTGAAAGTTAGAAGATCCCATACCCTATATTATTCATCCAAACCCTTGGTTAAACTTGAATGAGGATGTGATCGAACACACATGTTATTCAGTCGTTACGGCCATGTATGTG
Source organism: Tanacetum coccineum (assembly GCA_026074375.1). NCBI lineage: Eukaryota > Viridiplantae > Streptophyta > Magnoliopsida > Asterales > Asteraceae > Tanacetum > Tanacetum coccineum. The sequence continues at coordinate 36,583 of BQNB010029290.1, read as the reverse complement.
TGAATCAGCTGCCTTGTTGGTGTGGTACCTTTGGTGAAAGACCAACCCATTAAGCATACTAACCCAATTTACTTTTTGAACTTGTTACTCCTTAACTTTAGTGGTGGAGATGTGTATCCTTGCCAAGCTTATGATAGAACACTTGTCACGACCCAGCAATTGAGCGAATTACTTAAATGTTACCACATAGATTAGTTGAGTGATTTGAGTGATTTCATTTTCCTATTTTATGAGGTGTTTGGTTGTGTACTAGTGATTGAATAAATGAATTGCTTTAAGGAAAAATCCTACAATGATTAGGATACATTTTCATAATTTTTCTAAAGTCTACTTGAGGACAAGTAGGATTCAAATGGGGGGATATTTAATGACATCAAATAACGTCATTTATTAGCATCATTTATCCCGTATTTTATAACCCATTTAATATAATTATTGCATGAATTGGTACTTAATAGTTTATATTTGTTATTTGCAGTAATTTTTGAGCATTTGGCAAAAGATGGAGAGAAGGACGTGTTTTGAAGCATAAATGTAGAGTTTGAGAAAGTTGACTGATTCTGACGAATACGCCGTATCTAAATACTTTGAAGAACTTAAGACCATTGCTTGACTTTGAAGAATATGTCGTATCCACATCAGTAGATACGCCGTGTATGATATTTTGGTCCAATATCAAGAAAAACACATTTTTAACCAATACTCCGTATCTAAAACCTTAATACTCCGTATTGGTCAATACTCCGTATCCGAAGAACAAATACTCCTATTGGTCAATACTCTGTATCCGAAGAACCAATACTCTGTATTGGTCAATACTCCATATCCGAATACCCAATACACCATATTGGTCAATACACCTTATCCAAAAATCGGATATGGCGTATCCAAACCAGCTCAAGAAAATTCTGGAATATTTTATTCGTGGAGCTTACGCGAAGTCATCCAATACGCCGTATTGAGTTTTTAAATACACCGTATCAACTAATTTCTAGAGTCTATAAATACCAAACCCTAAATACTATTTAGGGTATGCGTTTTACCACTAAGTTTGATTTTCAGAAGATCTATAAAGCCATGAAGGTCCTATAAAGTGGTCTAATCAATGCGAAAACTCTTGTAACCTTTACACTCCACTATACGCATTTGGTTAGCATTATGTTTAATCATTCATCTATGATTTCGTGTATTGTTACAATGACTATCGGCTAATACCTGTAGGTATTAGCCATTTTATGATAATATAATGTCTTAATTTGTCTTTATATCGATTGTTCTTTATTCGTTGCATGTTGATTATGTTTATCACTTCATACTCGTTTATGTGCTTAATTATGTGTTTTTCCTATCATTCAGATGGGTCTAGCCCTACATATTTAATGCGCTGCAACTTCGGTGTTGTTTGGGTGTAGGCTAAGAGTCTAGGATAGAAACATGTAACGCTTATTCATATAGCTAGATAGGATCACCAATAGAATGCCCTGTTTCGATCTATGGTTAAGTGGATAGGTAGACTAAGTCGGTGACTTAGGACTACACCTAACGTCCTATTTCTATAGGTAGTTAAGTGGGCATGGACTACTAGTATATGAATTTCCATTAAGCAGTAAGTTGGTAAAGCCTCCATGAGCTAGGATCTAATATAACCACCAATATAGTTTCCTAGATAGATTATAATCAACGGTGTGAGCTTTATGCGGGTTTAGGTTAATTGTGATAGGATTAACTAGCGACAAACCTCGAGTCTAGGGAGAAGATCCACCCAACTTTGGAATGATATACCACCAACGAATTAATACAACCATTGTACGAATAGACAATCAAGGCATATTATTAGATTAAACTGGCTAAAATGTTTTCCTCACATTTGACCACTTCCTTATATTTTGTTAATCACTTGTGTGCGTTAATTGCCATCACCTTAGGACAGTTAGAACTAAACTCGTGCCAGTCTCTCCGGCTGAAAACCCCCTTTTGTATTAGTTTAGCTTTAATTAGATTTAATTAGAATAATTAGGTTAGATTAGTACTAAACCTAGATAAATAAATATCGGTGGAATTAAGAGTTAACTTCCACTCTCAGTGATCGACACCATACTTACCAACGAAGCTACATCTGATCGGGTACACTGCCCGTTAGAGTGTTTTTTTAGGTATAGTCGGCTAAATATATATGTAAAACTTGATAACAAATAACAACCCTCACTACAACACATCAACACTCTACTTACCAATGAAGCTACATCTGATCGGATACACTGCCCGTTAGAGTGTTATTTTTAGGTATAGTCGGCATAAAATAAATAGTAAAACTTGATAACTAAAATAACAACCTACACGGTGACACATCAAGGACTTGCAATTTATTAGAATGGATGACAAGCCAAACTTTGATTTGACAGATTTGAGAAAGATTAAAAGGAATAAATATCCCATTTATAGTACATTTGAGAAGAAGAAGACAGAGTGTTACCTTGATTGCTTACGTAAAGGAAGCTCTTGGGATTTCTTTACCTGGGTGGCGAAAAGGATGATTACCTAGAACAAGGGAAGCTTGATGGAAACGTAAGTATACTTTTAGATTTTTAACAAGTATTTACAATAGTATCTACAAGTGTTCATTATTGTATTATTTGAACACATCAATGCATTTATCGAGCTTTTGATGAGAAAGGGGCCACGTAATGCACAGTGGACTCTTGGGTTTAGCGAGCTAGTGGCCTCTCATATTGACAGCGGTAAGATAATGAGTATGGTATCTGTTATGGATGCTTTTTGAGCAACCATAGATGGAACCAATCCGAGGTATCTATCATGAGACAAAATCTCACAAGTAAGTTATAATTTTAATATTTTATTTGTTTTAAGCAGTTAAGCAGTTTTAGTTCTTTTAAGAAAATTTTAGCTGATTTTTTCATTTTAAGGTTTTTTGAGTTGTTTTAAGCAATTTTGAGCAGAATTTTAGCTGATTTAAGCAGTTAAGCAGTTTTAGTTGTTTTAAGCAGATTTTAGGTGTTTGAAGCTTTTTGAGTTGTTTTAAGCAGTTTTGAGCAGAATTTTAGCTAATTTAAGTAGTTAAGAAGTTTCTAGTTGTTTTAAGCAGATTTGAGCAGATATATAGTTGATTTTAGGTGGTTTAAGCTTTTTTGAGTTGTTTTAAGCAATTTTGAGCAGATTTTAGCTAATTTAAGTAGTTAAGCAGTTTTTAGTTCTTTTAAGAAGATTTTAGTTGATTCAAGGTGTTTTTAGTTTTTTTGAGTTGTTTGAAGCAGTTTTGAGCCGATTTTAGCTAATTTAAGCAGTTAAGCAGATTTGAGCTGTTTTAAGCATTTTTTGAGCAATTTTTAACAGTTTTTATCCGTTTTTAGTTCTTTTAAGAAGATTTGATCTGTCTTTAGTAGTTTTAAGCAGATATGAGATGTTTTAAGCAGATATGAGATGTTTTAAGTAGTAAGCAGTTTTGAGATGTTTTGAGCTGTTCTTTTCCCTATTTTTAGGTGTTTTAAGCTTTTTAGTTTGCTACTATTTTTTGTGATGTTTTTAATCTATGTATTGTTGTTTTTGCAGGTTTTTCCCTTAAATCTAGATAATGAACATTGGGTTGCTGCATCATGGAATCTTGATGACTACGTTCTGACCGTTTATGACAGTCTTGAGAGTCCCTTAAATTACAAAAAAATTATAGACTTGTTGAAGACATGGAAAGATTTCATAAGCAAAACTTAGAAAATATGGATTGGTTTAAAAATACAAAACGTGATCCGGAATGCTTTAAGATCTCGCTAAGATTTATGAACAACATGCCGAAATAGAGTTCTGTGTATGGTATACTAGATTGTGGTGTCATGACATGTAAGCTTATTGAGATGCTTACGAAGGGGGAAACTATCGACATTAAAGTTTTGGTAATAATGTGGGATTGACATGTCAAGAGTATAGAGCTAAAATGGCATTAATGTTGTATGAAACTAGGTGTGAGGGACCTGTATAGAACCATTACTTGATGTTTTAGTATTTTTAATGTTTTAATACGTTTGATGTTTTACTATTTTTAGATGTTTTAGTACTTTGGATATTTTAGTATTTTAGTGGATGTTGATATTTTTAATGTTTTAGTTCTTTTAGATGTTTAATAGAAATGAAATTACGACTCTTTTGTGATGAAATTATGACTATATTGAAACATTCTCTTGATGTGTTAGAACACTTCACACTTGATGTTGGTGAAAAAAACTTAAACATAGTTTAATAACACTGATAAGAAATAACATAGTTCAATAATAATACAACACGTTACTCACACAAGTATTATATTTCTTCGGCCCAATAAGATGCCCTTGATGTGCTAGAACCTGAATTCACAGCTGATGTATCCTTGTGGAAAACCTTAACCATGTTTTTCAATGTAATGTTAAGATAATGGCCCGACGATTTAGGGGAAAACACTGAAACATTGCGAAGTATCAAAACCGCTCATACGTCAATAGCCATTCCATAAACCTCTTCTTTAAGGACTTTGTGATGAATTGTACCAAAAATCATACCTGAAATATCTTTTAGTGTTAATGTTAAGTCACCCAACATATTCGGCGTACAAGACTTGATTGCTGCTACAACCTTTTCAACTTTCCCATTCTTGATAAAGGTTTTCATATCGCCAAAACAACCAGTTGCAATACTCCCTTCAACTACTAGATACGGAACCATGCTAAGCCACGGGCCACGCGTAAAATGATCATCCTCACTCGCTTCCTCAGTTATTCTCTTAACGTACTCCTGTGTCGACATTTCATCGTTATGACCACCTTCCCTAATCTCTGATATTTTACGAAGTTGCGCCAATTGAAGAATACTAGCACGACTGGGTATTATCCTAACCGTATTGTCATCACCAAATAGATGAGTGTTTTGTTGGGATATTTTGTTAATTAAAATAGTATTGTAGAGAGTATAAATGTGAAGTTGTATGCATCAGTTAAGGGGTACATATAATTTAGAAAAATATCTATCTTATCCTGTAAAAAATCTGGCAAAAATCTTATCTCGCAAAAAATGCAATTTCGCAAATATCTTATCCCTCAATAAAGTTGTCCTTTGTGGCAGGTGTAATCTAGCAAAAATCTTATCTCGCAAAAAATGCAATATCGAAAGTATATTTCGCTTGTATATAAATATAAGAGTATGCCACCTATTTCCTAAACATTCATTATGGATTTACCCAAGCTTTACTGTATCCGAGTGTCTGGTACACCATCATACATTGGAAATACTTATGGTATGTTTTGCTACATTACCTTAATGCTTTATATTTTAAAAATACTTTGACCAACAAATCTTGTTTCTGTAATTCACAGATTAATTTCCGTACCTGTTTTCAATAGTATTACACCATGAAGGATGTTTCTCTGGTTTTCCAATAAGGAAATACTTACACGAAAAGATACATGAAGTAGACTTTTTAAACATTGATGATTTTAGCAGGGAAGGCATGTATAACATTATGAAGAAAATAAGTGATGCTACTGGAGTTGCTAAGAATATCAAGTCAAATGATTATTTATGCTATTTCTAAAAATCTAATTGTGATTTAAATGTTTGACTACAAAAACTATGGACTGAAGAAGATTACATGGATCTATACATGTATATTAGGCACGACAAGACGCAATTCCTTCACATATACATTGTAAAAGAGGAGATAAACTAAGAGTGTGAGGCTTGTAGAGCTAGTTCAAGTGCCGAATTGAAAAGCATTGTAATAATTTAATAACAATTATCATTGTCAATAATGTAATGTAATTTATGAAAAAGTCATAAATGTTTGATATTTCTGAAAAATATCGAATTTTTTTTATATTTCTTGATGTGTTAGAACCTGACTTCACACTTGATGTTGGCGAAAAAAACTTAATTAAAAACAACATAGCTCAATAACAATAATAAGAAATAACATAGTTATTTAACAATACAATACGTTACTCACACAATTATCATATTTCTTCATTCCAACTAGAACATGACTTCATACTTGATGTTGTTGGAATAAAAATCTATGATGGCACCACTGATGGGCAATCGCGGTGGTTATGTCCACCTTTAAAACATCATGTACATGATTTTGGTGTAATTTGTTCGCCCTTGGATCTAAAGCGATCATGGTTACGCCGCCTTCCTGGCCGACGTTTGTCCATTACAAGTGGAATGACAGTTATAAGACCATCTGGTTAGTCCCATTGAAGGATGCCCAACATCATATATAACCTTGTTGTATAAAGCCCTCTAAGCACTAGTCTTGAAATATGAAAATGCAAACTGATTTGCACTTGATTGCCGCAAGTGTCGCATAACAGCAATAAGATGCCCACAAGGTAAAACCCGATAATTTCCATTCTCCACAGTTACATGTCTTAGTATTCAGATCAACTGTCGCATTTTTGTAATAATCAACAACATTGTAAAGCTAGTTTGCAGCGGGTCTCACAGTCCATGAGGTAGATTTTGCAATTCTTTGAGCTAATTTGGCCTCCGCTCAGGGTGTTAATTCATGTTTATGCTCATCTACACATGGTTTAATATATGAGAGTAAAATATTAAAAAAAACATAACTAAGCATAGTTTGGTATATGTTTACCTATTGATTGTCGATGTTCAAAGTACCAATGCTGCAAAGATTTTATGAAACAATCAATCATCATACAAATCGGGAGTTTTCGAGAATGTTGAGATAATGCGTTCACTGATTCCGCACTATTGGAGGTCATGTAATTATATCGCATACCGGGGAAGTGAACTCTTGTCCACTTTTCAAGACCACTCGTATCAAGTTTATTAGCGGCACTAGGCAACCAATCACGTAAAGTACTAAAATGTTTTTAAAGTCTAAAATCTGATATGCTTTACATGCTTTCCAAAATAGCTCTTCCTTACTTATAAATCGGGGACACTTTTCACGTAAGTTCATCAACAAGTGGCGACAACGACCATGAAACGCATTTGGAAATACATTCTTAATTGCCGAAGCAATGAATACATCTCCATCAAATATGATCGTTAAGTGATCTTGCTTACCAATTATACATTCCTTAAGTTTCGTCAAAAACCAATCCCAAGATTTAAATGTCTCAGAATTTCCCACTCTGTATGCAAGTGGTAGAATCTGATTACTACCATCCATTGCAACTGCTAGATACATTGTACCAAGAAATTCACCTTTAAGATGTGTACCATTTATAATAATCAATGTTCGCATGTGTGACACAAATGTACGAAACAAATATCATGAATAATACATTTATTAGTTCGTAAAAGATAGTACTTACCGCAGCGCCGACGACAAGAAAAAAATCTCAAATCTGTCTTCGTCGTCAGTTTCTATATGTGTAATAGTCCCTTGGTTTTTTAGTTTCAAATTGTGTTAATACAAAGGGAGTTCAGAAAATGACTCCTCGGGAGTCCCTCTCAACAATTGCAAAGCATAACATTTAGCTCGCCAAGCTTGAGAATATGAAATATCAATTTTGAACCTAGCTTTCATATCTGTCATTATCTCTTTCCCCCTATATATCCTGCTACTCTCAAACATTACCTCTTTTAATATATAACCAAGTACTTTTGGGGAAGCATTACAATAATGTGGGTGAATTTGAGTTTTAGTTCATGTATGATGGTCGATAAAAGTTGGTACATAAAACTTTTTATAGTCTGTGGGTATATATGCTCGAAAAATCCACCCATATGTGTCAACAATACATTTTCCATATACCCTTTGAGGGTCTAATCTTGGGTATCTAATTTGAAATCCCTCTTCAAGAGCTTTTCTACCCAAAACAATTTTTATTTGTACTTTACTATCAAAAGTATCATGTAAACGAACAAGAATAGATGTTCCATAACACATACCTTTTTTCTTGATATCTAGGACTGGTGTTTTGAGCAAGGGAGGCATATTCCAAAATTTATCCTCCTTACAATTCTTGTTCTCAACGGGTGTTGTTTCACTACCCTCCTCATCAGATTCATTACCCTCCTCTCATCAGATTCACTACTCTCATCCTCGCCAGATAATCTTTTTACTTTCCCAAAAACACTATCTATTATCTTTTCTCTGAAAGGCCGTAGTTTTTCATCATCTAGCAAATCCCTTTCATTAGGCCTTTTGTTTTTTGGTGAACCAACAACCTATTTTTTTATGATTAGCTCAATCACTTTGATGATCCTGCATAGGATACCCAAGAAATCCAAGCACATACATAGGATTTCCAGAAAAAATCCATGCATTTGTTAATAACTAGGAAGATTTTGATAAAAACCACCACTACCAGGAAATATAGGCATTTATGTCTGGTGAATTTATGTGGCATGATATTCGGTTTGATATACATTTACAAACGGGGTAGCACGAATAAAATTGCTTTGTTGATTGCTTCCCGTAGTTAATGATTGCCTACCATTTACACTAGACTCAACAATACACAACGTAACAATTCTACTACTTTTAACAACAAATTTCATAAATTCATTAACTTCCAAATCATCACATACCTCTACAATATCATTATCCGAATTGTAAGTTACCATAAAACCACTATTAGCATCGATTTCTAGCCTCTCGAATACCGCTTCTAGTAAACATGAATATGATGGCAACAATGGTAAAATTAGTGTACGTTTTACCCAATTTAATGGCATGTACTCCAACACACCATCTACTCTTTCCCATGAACCTCCTTTACACACACGTATTTTGACGGTTTCTTTGACGGATTTCATGGCAAAATTGAGGTTTTTGTGAAAAAAGTGAGTTTTTTAGTGAAAAACACTTAAATAAGCAAGAAATGACAATATAACACGTTTTATCCAAAATCTGCAAGAAAATCTCGCAAATAAATGAAAATCTCGCAACTTTTATCAACAAATTTGCGATATTTCCTAAAAATTTCGAATTTTTTTGATTTTTTCTAGAATATCGAAAATTTGCGATATTTCCTGAAAATATCGATTTTTTTAACATTTCTGAAAAATATCTAAAATTTGCGATTTTTTTAGGAAATATAGCAAATTTTAGATACTTCTGAAAAATATTAAAAAATTTCGATATTAGTGAAAATATCGAAAATTTTTGATATTTTTAAGAAATATCGCATATTCTTTGCGATATTTCTTAAAAATATCAAAAATATTTGTTTTTTTTTATTTCGCAAAGGTGTCAAAATTTGCGATTTTTATGAGTATTTTGGCTTTTTGGAAAAAAAAGTTGGGTATTCTGTGAAGTGGTGTTGAAAGAATGGGTATTTTTTGTGATTATCCCTTTTAAATATAACTGTCAGATTTTGTAATTTTCTTATAACCATTTAATAACAACTAATTTTTTTACACTCCCTCTTTACCTATATAAACCCCCTTTATCTCACATTTTTAACACACAAACAAAACAATTTCACTTTTAAATACGAATCTTAATTAAAATGATAAGAACGAATACGTTTTCGAAGACGATAACGAAAGCTTGGTTTATGACGAAAGCTTTGGAGTTGCACGAGATGATAGAACAAGAAGAAATGGGTCAAACTTCAAACTCATGACAACCTATATACCGTGAGTACAACGATGCGGAAGATCGTTTGATTCGTGTCTATTTTGGTGAGCATCCAAAATATCTGGAATGGAAGTTTAGACGCCGCAATCGTATGAGCTGAAAACTATTTGTTAAGAATTATTGATTTGATGAGACAAAATAAATAAAAGAATGAAACAAGAAGGACTTAAATGTAAAGCTGGAATTCTTCAAAATATGAAAGATTTTGAAAATTCTAAAAGATCTCCTTAAGAAGATAAAAGATATAGAAGATAAAGATTAAAGTTAGGAAGATATTATTTGTTTCCTAATTATATTTGTTCTTATCTTTTGTAAACCTAGATGATCTCTACTATATAAAGAGATCATTAGGTCGTGTAGTTTGGTGTGCACATCATATGAGAGTCGTATAAACACAAAGGTGTCGTGTGTGTTTGTATAGTAGAGTAAAATAGTATAGACGTCTGTAGTTTAGCCTCAAGGATTGTAAATCCCTGTTACTAGTTAGAGTAACCGATCTATTCTGATCAAATAGTATTTGGGGCTGTGATTGAATAAAATGAAAAACCTTGAAAAACATCATTGTTATTATTATTATTCTGTTGCATAATTGTTTATCTTTGATGTTTGTAATCCTAGATTAGATCTAAACAATCTTAGCTTACAACGATTCTTTAGTTTCCATAATTTGTATCAGAGCCTCGTGGCTCTTGATTTAGGATCTTACAAGGTTTTTGTGTCAAATTTATGATGAAAAAGGGATTCGAGTTTATAGTTTTCGGTGAACAAGGAAATTCGGTAGAATTAGGGTTTTTACAAACCCTAAATGATCAAGTGATTACAAGAAGCGTAAGCATCATTAATGTCATAAACGATCGAGTGGGGGGCATTAAAGAAACAAAGATCTGAAGACATACACATCAAATCATTACGGTAGATTTAAATCTTTGCTTTGTTAATTGCTTGACTCTATTCGTTGTCTGACGTAAAACAAAGAAAAGATCAAGACGATCGAACAAAGACGTCAGGGGCAATTAATTCCTCCATCGATTTGCGGTGTGTGTAGCGTATATCTTGGTGATTGAATCATGATATAACTGGATTTCTAAACTTGTCGGCCTACTCGCTGATAAAAACTTCAGTTTAGGATTTTTAAAGCTTACGGTTTTTCATGACATGAATTTCACGTTTTGGTTTGTATACTCAATATTGGTTCGTATTGACGTGAAAGCTTTTCAACCAATGAAGATTCAAACGTAAACTTAATGCTATCAAAGTTACGTTAGTACTGCGAAGATTAGTAGTGCCAAGATTAGTAACAGTTTACTAACACTAAAAAGTGTCACTAAATTGTATGGGAGGAAGGAGAACCAGATTAGCAATGGATTAGCGATAGTTTTGTGACAGATAATATGTTGCTAAGCATGGGAGGAAGGAATAAGTATTACTTAAGGAGAAGAATAACAAAACTGGCTTCATAACTCAGTTGGTTAGAAGTGTGTTGTTAATTATTTGTTCCTCAAGGTCAAATGTTTGAGCCCCACTTGTGGTGTTTCTTTTTTATATTGTAGCAGGCCAAATGAATAATCCGGGTCTATGGTTGTTTGCTAACAGATTAAATATGGACCATATGAATTCATATGAATACACACATGGACTGAATTAAATTTTGGTTGTTGTTTTAGGATCGTGTATGAAACAGTTGGGCCAGCTCTAGTAACACAATACATGGGCCGAAAATACTTAAAATTAAAGTGGGCTCAGTCTATGGCATGGGATGAATTCATTACTATTTGATGTGGTTTGCAGGTTTAGTATTGATGATTAAAGATAATACAAATTGTTTTGGTACGAGTTCAGAAGATTTAAGCAGTTCATATGGTTAATACTGCTATTGTATACTTAATACTGTTGGCTTTGTGGAGGGTTAGTACTGCTAGTGTAGTTTGACGTGGTTAAGACTGCTAGGTTTGTTACTAGTGGTTAATACTGCTCGACTTAAAATATACTACTGCTAGTATTACCCGATATCAGACAGTACACATTTTTGGCACTTATTTGGATCTCAACTAAATTTCTTTTAGTTTATTCTTATTGATTTATGGCTATTATTTTGGGATTTATTGAAGATGTGATTACGAAGAGGATTAATTATCACCTATTTGAAGTTGAAGTGGAGTTTTTTGGATGCGTGTTCTTATCATATCTCAAATGGCTTACTACGTTTAGAGGTAACTTGTTCGTGCTTAGAAACGATGTGACAAAGACTTGTCAAAATCTAGCAAAGGTGTGTGATTTTTCTTATGGTGCTCAATGCTCACATTTGCTATCACTTTGGTTATGTGTCTCATAGAAGATGAGGATTTTTGTCAAGAGATTGCGGTCTACTTATATTTCACAGATTTATTTATAAGTTTGGAGTCACGTGGATAGTACAAGATATAAGACACAAGTTTGGGTTGTTCTACTTCTACATCAAGTTCGTTATACTTAGTTTTCTTCATCAGTGATCATTACATAGAGCCTAAAGAATTGAAGATACAAGAGATGGTTAACATATGGGTTTCAGGGGAAGTTTATACTTAAAATGTTTGACCATCTACATGCACCACTTGAGGGGAAGTGTTTCGTTACTACTGCTGATCTTTATTACTACTGCTAGTTTAAATTTCTACTGCTCAGATTCATTTTTCTTAAGGCGCGTCATGGAGGGAAATTCGTGTCATTAGAAGGATGGATTTGCAGTTGTGGTATATGATTTATAGCTGTTTGCTATCACTTTGGCTATCACTTTGGTTATGGAGGGAAATTTGAGTCATTGGAAGCATTCCATACATAATAAGCTATTTGCAGCTTATTATGTGTGGAATGCTCGTTGACATGGATTAGTAGTTGTGTGAGGGGAGTTTTGTTTCATTCATGGAGATGATTACATCTCAACTTCAGGGGAAGCTTTGGCTTTATGATGAAGTTCGTACACGACTTTGTTTGTTTTGTCATCATCAAATAGGGGAAGATTGTTGGGTAAGAATATGAAAATTTAATGAGACAAATAATAAATAAAGAATGAAACAGAAGGACTTAACGCAAAGCTGGAATTCTTCAAAAGATGGAAGATTTTGAAGATTCTAAAAGATCTCTCTTAAGAAGATAAAAGATATAGAAGATAAAGATAAAAGTTAGGAAGATTTTATTTGTTTCCTAATTATATTTGTTCTTATCCTTTGTAAACCTAGATGATCTCTACTATATAAAGAGATCATTAGGTCGTGTAGTTTGGTGTGCACATCATATGAGAGTCGTATAAACACAAAGGTGTCGTGTATGTTTGTATAGCTCAGAGTAAAATTTAGTATTTTAGACGGTTCTATAGTTTAGCCTCAAAGGATTGTAATTCCTTGTTACTAGTTGAGTAACCGATCTCTATTCTGATCAAATAGCGTATTGGGGCTTGTGAGATGAATAAATGACAAAACCTTGAAAAACATCATTGTTATTATTATTATTCCGCTGCTAATTGTTTATCTTTGATGTTTGTAATCCTAGATAAGATCTAAACAATCTGAGCTTACAACGATTCTTTAGTTTCACACTATTTTAGAAATAGTCGAAGGCATGTCTTCTTATAATGATGAACCTCTTCCCTTACTTTTAGTTTTTTAAAGTTTTTCCTAATTGTACGGTCCAATATGAGTTTAAAGTGCTATTATAAAATGCAACTTCTATATAGCAATTAGCATACGAACATCACCCGATACATATTGACAAATATTTAAAGATGGGTGACATTACCGATCCGCGATTGTCTTAATTTTTTTACGTTGGTGCGTCATTGATTTGTTCATGCCTGAGTTTTTACGGAAAGCCATAATTTAACGATATCTAACAGTTATATGCCCACCATAACGCGATTTATGGGTTTCCGAGAATGCTCGGTCAATTTAGAAGAGATGATAAAAAAAATCCAACAATAATGCTTGAAGTTGTTGCTAGTCAGGATTTGTGAATTTGGCATGCGTTTTCTTGGTGTAGCGAGTGCGAATACGACTTAACAGTTTTAAATAATTCTCCGTTATTCGATGACCTTCTTGAAGATATTGCACTTGTGGCTCTGTTCTTAGTAAATGGAGTTCAATATGAAAAGAGTATTACCTAGTTGACGGCTAATACCCACAGTGGTCAACGTTTGTCAAATCTTTTACGGTTGCACAAGACGAAAAACATGGCCATTTTAAACGACGATAAGAAAGTGCAAGAAAAGATGTCGAATGAACTTTCGATGTTCGACAAGGACGTTGTGGGGAATTATACCAACACGACGCAGTTCTTTTCATTTCAACAATATACCAAAGAATCATGTATACTTGCCTCATATGGCTGTAACAGCATGATTTTAAAAGATCAACAAAATCCATGATCAACAATTGATTCAAACGAGATTGTATGTTTGTCTCCGCCAACGCTTAACATGCAACGTACTTGGTTCGAAAGATGTGAAGTTCAACGGAGGAAGGCAAAAGAATTGCGTGACCGAGAAACTCACAACAGCCTTCAACAAAATATTATAGAGCATAAAGATATCCACAACAAAATTAGTTAACTAATAATTTGATGTATTTTTAATTTTTCGTATTTTTTTCAATTTTCTATTTTGTATTTTTTTTACTTTTTGTATGTTTTTTTCTTTTCTTATTGTAATTAGTATTTTTAATTTAAATGAATGAAATACTAGTTTTTTGAAAAATATAGAAAAGAAAGAAAATAATAGGTCCCAAAAGTGGAAGTTAGTGCAAGTTACTGTTGCGACTGTTTTGGGATTAGTTAGTTGGTTGTAAGTTAATTAGGAAAAAGCTGATGTGGTGCACATGTGGCAGTAACTTGGGTGTTACTGCACCCTTTGCTCTTATGTGCAAATAATTTATGTAATATTTTGGGATTTGCTAACATTTCTGAATTTAGACACGAAGTGACAGTGTTGATTGGTCTTGATGTGGTGTCATTTTCTCCAAAGTAATTCAATGATGTATTTCTTGTTTTCGATTTTCCTTGAAGTGAAACGGCTTAACACATGAACAACTTAAGGGGGTGTTTGTTTCGCTTATCTGTGGTTATGAGCCTAATTTGATTTTCGCCGTCATAATTTCTAAAAACCCCATTTTCGGCTTTATTTTGAGAACTTGTGGACGTATATAAGTTTATTAAGGATATGATAAACTTATATAACCCCATAAATCTCAAAATAAGCCAGAAAATTAGGTCTTATAATATATAAGCCGAAATCACATAAGCTCGTAAGCCCACATATAAGCCGAACCAAACACCCCCTAAAGCTTAGAAAGTAGAGTTGGTGGTGAATATAGCTGACATGAGATGTTTCATGTGTTGTAACCTTTTGTCCAGTTCAACATGCTCAATTTTTTTTTCAATTGTGGTTTTTCGTGCGGTTTGTTCAAAGCGAAAGCATTATTTAAATTTTTAAACGTGGGTAACTCAAGGCCGTCTCGTGGATTTTAGTGGCCCCGTGCCATTACCACAAAGAGGCCTTTAAGCACACACATAATATACATATGTATGTGTAGTGCATGAACTAATTAAATACGAGTCTCATATCGTGTATATATAATAGAAGTGCATGAAATTTGATGGCCTTCATGAAGCGGTGACCCTGTGCAATCGCACCTCTTGCACTCTTCTCAAAATGGCATGGGTAACTCTTGGATGGATTTCGTTTTGGCACTCAAGTCAATAGCCCATATGCATTTGACAAATGTAGTTGATACGGTCCAAGACACTCAAGTGCAGGACATGACACGACCCACCCGACTCAAAAGACGACCCTCGCGATATGAAGAGTGACACCTGGTCTTTAGGAAGAAGTCATACCTTCTGTTTTACCACTACTACAATGATGTCATGTATGTTGAATGTGTAGTAGTTCATGCATTCATTTAGGATAAAGAAGTGGTCTTCCACATTGCATTAGTTACCCACGTTTACATTTCTAGTCAAGTTTTCTTCCAAAAGTTTAGCTTAGTGGTTAGCTTCCTATTAGTATTTATATTGTACTTCTTTTATGAGTGAAATATCAGAAAATTGCCCTAATTCGTCTTGTACTTCTTCTCTTAATTCTTGGGAGACTAGCTATCTCAAATCAGCTGCATAACATCCACCATTTGGAGCTCATTAAACCCTGTCAATGTTCTATCAATTAGATTTTGTCAAATGCTTAGAGCTAATGCAAACAGGTAACTGAGGCCATGTGCCATAATGTAAAAGAGGCCCCCTAGTCGTTCATATATTTACATATGCAGCAAAAGTTTTATTATATTGCAAAAGTTGTTACGGGTATAGGCAAAAAGATTAAAGTTAGGAGATTAAGTGCATTCGTCTCTTACATGCAAAATCACGAGTTTTATAGAAATTTGCTCATTTCATCTGAGACATGTGTGATACAAACAATTCTAGGCTCTAGAGTTTGATGTTACAAAATAAGGGTCATATTTGAATTACAAAATTTATAATATTTGTACCTCAAATAAATGTAGTTTTGTTTCGTATGTTTTCGAGTATCTATACGACGCCTCATAAATGGACATTTTAAGCATTTCCTCTATCAAAAGATTTTGAGATATTATATAATTACCTTTAAGGCATTTCACAGTTGTATAGCAAAGAAACTTAATTTTAATATCTAAAAAATAATTAAATAAAACTATATTTACAAATACTTAATACATAAATTCAACTAATATAATTAATGTTTTTTTTTAAATAGCCCTCACTCAAAATTACAATCATATTATCATATGATACAATATAAGAAAGCTACTAAAACATCATGACACTTAAAAAACCATCATATAGACATGACTCAAACACCCCTTCACTCAAAATTACAATCATATTATCATATTTATCATATGATACAATATAAGAAAGTTACTAAAACACCAGACACTTTAAAAACTATCATATACACGTAACTCAAACACCAAGCACTTCTATCGATGTCGTTAATTTTATTTTAGAGTATCTCATTGCAACGCGCGAATACCCTACTAGTATAAGTTTTTAAAAGGTAAAAAATATCAGTCCCCTTTATAGTAGTAGTATTATAAGTTGTGGTCAAAAGAAATATTTTCGCCAAATAAAAAATCAATGCATAGTTATTATTGAATGACTTGAGAAAAAATAAATAAAAATGAACACCTTACTTTGACAAAGTGAGTTGAGACTAATATGTTATAATCTGTTACGTCAATGTTGCAGGAGGACGGACGGCCCAAACGATCTCAGAGGAAGAAGTTCAAGCCCGTATGCCATAAAGACTATGTCATATAATCTATTCTTATTTAAGTGTTATTGTTTTGGAATGTCTTCATGTTTATTTAGGAAAGTCAATCAAGAGTGCTTTTTAAGACAACACCTTGAGGGCAAGGTAGTTTTGAAGGAGTGAGGAATGATATGCCTGAGCTTGAGCCCTTGACCTATTTAGCTATTAAGGTTTTACATTACTTTTGTTCTATAAATACTCTTTGTACTTTTTAGTTTATAATGAATCAATCAAGTTAAAGATCAATAATCCTCTCATTTGTCTATGTATTTTCTTATGGAGCTCGCACATGCTAAAAGTGGTGCCTTATCCTGATACAACCCCTAACCGAGTCGTATCAATTGGTGCTTTCATTGAGAGCTCTCGTTGAGAGGCTTTCGATTTAGGTTTAAAAAAATTTGTTTATCGGATTACTGTTCTTCGAGTTACTGTACATGGCATCGGGCGACAGCAATCGGGATGCGAAATACGCACTTTCTAAGCTCTTGTAAATGGGTACGATGGCCGAATACCTGATGGAGTTTGAGATGCTTATAAAATGAGTAACGGGGATATCATAATCTTTACTTAAATCATTTTATATCTATGGACTTTTAACGGCTTTACAATGTGCCCTTTAAGGTCAACCCAAAAAATTTAAAAGCTTTTTAATTGGCTCGTGCATCAGAAACACACTTCACGAACCTAGAACTTTGGGACTTTTTTAGGTCGAATCCTTCAACTTTGAGAGAAGCCTTCTTTAGAGCCTGTTAATACAAATATTCACGTAAAAACGATATTTATATTTAATGATCTTCATGTTTTGATAATAACAAATATAATGTCATACTACGTAAACGTTTACGTAAACAAGTTATTTTGTCGATTACAGTTTACTTGATGACGACAATCGCACTTAAGGTATGAATATGACTTATTAAACGTAGTTAATGATCAAAGAAAAATGTTTTTCTATTGCATCTAAAATTAATCATTTGCATAAACTCCTTTTCGTGACATTCAAATGTTTTAATAAAACTAAGGATTAATTATCAGCGCTACGTTTATATTAATCATGTAAGACAAAATAGGATTAACAATAAGTGGAAACAATCTTTCTAAACCTTTCCAAATCTTCCTGAATCTTGAAAATATTTCCTTATTCATGTTAAGAAATATTTTCCTTCTAGAAGTATCTAATAAATCTTATTTTTAAGTACATAAGAATATTTTGTTAAGATTTGGGGTTAATCACAAAAAGACAAAAAATTTCCGAGCTGCATCCCACAGATCCAGCAAAACTAAAGGACGGGTCCAGGGGCTATGGGCTCGTTGTCGTGCGACCCAAAATCGTGGTTGGACAGATTTTGAAATTTCAAATGTGGGCTTTATATAATAGGCAACCTTAAGTCTTTATTTTTTAAAAACTCTTCACGAATATTTTTCTCTTTAGCTTTTCTCTTTTTCATACTCTTTGATCATTATACTTGTTTCATAATCCATTACAAGTGATCAACTTATTCCACTCTTTTGTGAAGAACACTAACAAAGACGTGAAGCTTCAAGAGTTATTAGTTTAGTTGTGTCATCACGATTGTGATAATCATTCATCTTGTATATCTTGTGTTGTATGTTGTGTTTATCATATGTGTATGATAGGTTCGTATTATAGGCATTAAAATACTAGTTTGTTAGATTGTTCCAGAGTAAAAACTCGGTATTTAGCTTTAGTACGGAAAGGTGTAAGCGACGTGTATGGTTTTCTTCGCCTAAAAGGAGCTTGTTGACATAGTTAAAAAAACTCTCAAGTTGGGTACTTGATGAGTGAAGTATGGCAAAGAGGGGCTTCGTAGCCGAACCACTATAAATCATTATGTCATCGGTTTGATCTTTTTTATCTTTACTTGTTTATACTTCGTATTTACTTATTTGTTTATTGCTATCATATACACTTGTGTATATCTCTTGAATTCAAATAAGTCGAAAATTCTAGTTTTTTTTAAAACGGTAAAAATTATTCAACCCCCCCCCCCTTTACCCTCGCGCTTCATAGTTGTCCATAATTGGTTATCAGAGTGAAGTCACCAAGATCTTTAACGTATATTGTACATTAAAGCTTAAATCGATCTATGGATTCGGATAAATATCTAGAAGGGAAATATATGCAAAGACCATCACTTTTTGAAAGTGATTGTTTTATATATTGGAAAAATAGATTTGAAACTTATGTGAAAGCAAAAGATTTAGATCTCTGGCATATTATCTTGATTGGTGATTTTCCACCGGTTGCCAAAAATGAAGTTACCCAAATTTTAGAAGTAGTTCCTTTTGAACAACAAGATGACGATCTTAAAAGAAAACTTGCTAAAAATAATGAAGCTAAAATGGTTCTTTATAATACATTACCTAAAAAGGAGTATGACAGAATTTTTATGTGTAAGACGGCTAAAAGATTCTTTAGCAATCTGCTGTTATCGCACACTTAATCAGGGTGAATAGTCTAAGTAAGGATATAAAAATCGATCATCTTGTTCAACAATATGAATAATTTACTATCCTTAAAGAAGAATCTATTAATAGCGGTTGGCTAGATTTAACACTATTATTAATAGTCTTAAAGCTCTTGATGAGGGTTTCTCTAGCAAGAACTATGTTAGGAAGTTTTTTAGGGCTCTACATCCTAAATGGAGAGCAAAGGTCACGGCGATTGAAAAATCGAAAGATTTGTCATCACTAGCTCTAGACGAGTTAATCGGAAATCTAAAAGTACATGAAGTTGTCATGGAAAAGGATTCTGAAATTTATAGAGGCAAAAAGGAAAGGGTTAAGTCCATTGCCTTGAAAACTAAGAAAGAGTCTAGTGATGATGAAACTTTGACATCTGTGAAAATTCGATTTCTGTGATGACGAGAGTAAGTATGGCGTAAAGGAACTTTAAAAAGTTCTTTAGAAGAAATGGTAAATTTGTTAGGCAGCCAAGAGAAGAAATGAAGTCATTCCGACAAAGAGATGAGAAGAAAGGAAATAGTGATTGAAAATGATTTGGATGCGGTAAACCAAATCATCTCATTGGTGATTGTCCAAAGCCTCCTTGCAAAAAAGATCAAAAGGCCTTTATTGGAGTTTCTTGGAGCGATAGCGAAAATGAAGCCGAGGACAAAACCAACGATGAAACTTATCTCATGGCTCAATCGTCAAATGAGGTAACTCTTGAATCTTCTCATTATAGTGATAATGATTCTTCTCTTGATGACGATAGTATGCAAATTAAAAATGATAACTTGTGTGAAATCATCAACAGAAATAAAATTTTAAAAACTAAAAGAGATATTTTAGAAAAAGAAATTTTATAGTTGAATGAGAAAATTAAGAAACTTCAAAGAAATAAAGAAATTGACATCGTGTGTGAGTTGTGTAAAGAACTTAAGTTAGAAAATGCTAAACTTAAGGAAACTCAAGTTAAATTTGTAGAATTTGATAAAAGCGCTAATTTACTAAGAGAAATGCTAAATATTCAAAAGTCACCTAGTTGTAAAATAGGTTTAAGATTCGATAATAGTAAAGCGTAAACAAGCGGAACCAAACCCATTAATTTTGTTGGGTCATCCACTGAAACTGCACGCGACGGATCCACCCTAGACTGACACGGTACACCATCTTTGGATCCGTGGATCCGTCAAGCAGTGAAAAAGTAGCCGAACACGTTTTCAGTCAACTCATATCTCCGCGATCGGATTTTGTCATTACTAGAAAGAAACTAATACATAATAAGATTGAAGAGTCAAAGAAACCGTCTTTAAAACCATCGTTTATAAGTGGTTTAGGTTATGTCAAAACCGAGTCTAGATCTAAAACACCTCCACCTAGAAGAAATAACTTTTCTCAACAAAGACACAACACACCTCAACCTAAAAAAAACTCTAGAGAACCAATTCATCAAAACTTTAATCCTATGAATTGGAGTAACAACAAAAATCAAGGTTTTGTACATATGAGAAATTGTATCCCATGTTTATATCCTAATCAATTGCAACAAATGCAAGGGATGTACAACACTAATGTTTTTGGACCCATGAGATATTAGGGACCAAACGCTTGAATGTGTTTTTGTCAAAATAGGTATGCTTGAGAACGTGTTTGGAACCGAACGAATGGATTAAAGATAATGGCTGCTCCAAACATATGACCGGTAACAAAAGTCTATTCTTTACCTACAAAGCATACGACAGAGGTAATGTTGTCTTTGGAAGTAACTTAAAATTAAAGATCATAGGCAAATGTACGATCTCAAATGACTCTCTCACTATATCTAACGTAGAACACGTAGATAACTTAGCATTTAATTTACTTAGTTTCAGTCAGTGAAATAATTAAAGATGGTAAAATTATAGGAAATGGGATTAGCAAAATGGTTTATACGTAATGAAATTAGGAAATAAGTCTCAAGACAAATTGTGTCTCGCTACGGTAGTGGATAATTCTACCTTATGGCATAGAAGACTTGATCATGCAAATATTCGTTTAATTCAATCTTTGTCATCCAAAGATTTATTTAGAAATCTACCTAAACTAAAATATGATAAACATTTTTGTAATGCTTGCAAAATTGGGAAGCAAGCCCATGCAAGTCATAAAGCTAAAAATATTGTTTCTACTAAAAGATGTCTAGAACTATTACATATGGATTTATTTGTTCCATCGGCTATTAAAAGTTATGGTGGTAACTTGTACACCTTAGTAAGAGTAGATGATTATTCTGGATACACTTGGACTAAGTTTTTAAAAACCAAAAACGAAGCTTTTGAGAAATTTGAAATATTAAGTAGGAAAATTCAAAATCAACTAGGAAGTTCTATTGTATCTATTAGAATGGATCATGGTCGGGAATTTGTAAATGATATATAATTCGGAGCTTATTGTGATGCACAAGGCATTACTCATAACTTCTCGTCTCCACGTACTCCACAATCAAATGGGGTAATAGAAAGAAAGAATCAGACTTTACAAGAGATGTCTAAGACTATGTTAAACGAACAATCCATTCTACAAAAGTTTTGGTGTAATGCCGTTGATACGTCAACTTACATTCTAAATAGAATTTTGGTTCCACCAATACTAGGAAAAACCCCTTATGAAATATTTAGAGGTATGAAACCCTCTTTATAATATTTTAAAGTGTTCAGAAGCAAGTGATTCAATTTAAATACTAAAGACTATCTAACCAAGCTTGACCCAAATTCATACGAAGGTGTTTTTCTAGGATATTATCAAAATAGTAAAGTTTGTGTAGTTTTAAATAAACATACAATAAAGGTCGAAGAATAACTTAACGTGACATTCGATGAAAGTCCTCCTCCTACCAAATTATCACCGTTGGTTGATGATGATGTTGGTGAAGAAGAAGCTATAGAAAATAATACTAAAGTAGTAAATAATAGTAATGTAGAAGATTCGTCGATAGAAGTTGACAAATTCGTTAACATTAAGGAGTCCAAGAATCACCCACTATAAAAAGTCATAGGAAATCTTAATCAAAGAATATTAAGATCACAAGCTCAAAATCATAGTAATTTTGTTTGTTTCATTTCTATCATAGAACCTAAAAATGTTAATGAGGCATTAGGAGACGAGAGTTGGGTTATAGCTATGCAAGAGGAATTAAATCAATTTATAGCAAATGATGTTTGGGATTTAGTTCCACTACCCAAGAGTCATACCGTTATAGGAACAAAATGGGTTTATAGAAATAAGGCTAGATTAGTAGCACAAGGATATAATCAACAAGAATGTTTAGATTATGATGAAACATAAGAACCAGTAGCTAGATTAGAGTCTATTAGAATACTTCTTGCTATTGCTTGTGCAAATGATTTTAAATTATATCAAATGGACGTGAAAAGTGCTTTTCTAAATGGTTTTATAAAGGAATAGGTTTACGTTGCTCAACCTCTGGGTTTTATTGATTTTGAAAAACCAAATTATGTTTATAAACTTAAGAAGGCTTTGTACGGTCTTAAGCAAGCTCCTAAAGCTTGGTAGGATAGACTAAAAGCATTTTTACTAAAACATGAGTATTCCATAGGAATGGTTGATAATACTCTTTTCACAAAGAAATTTAAATCGCATCTCATCATTGTTCAAATATATATCGACGACATTATATTTGGTTCCACGTATCAAAACTTGTGTGATGACTTCGCAAAAATCATACACGATGAGTTTGAAATGAGTATGATGGGGGAATTGAACTTCTTCTTGGGTCTTCAAATAAAACAAATGAAAGACGGGATATTTTTCAATCAATCCAAGTACATCAAGGAGATGTTAAAGAAGTTTAGGTTAGAAGATTCTAAACCAACCAAAACGCTAATGTCAATAAAGATCAAGCTCACAAAGGACGACGAAGCCAACTCCGTTGATAGTACTATATATCGAGGTATGATTAGTAGTTTACTTTATTTAACCGCAAGTAGGCACGATATTATGTTTAGTGTTTGCTTATGTGATCGTTTCCAAGAAAATCCTAAGACTACCCACTTAAAATCCGTTAAGTGTATATTTCAGTATATTAAGGGAACTACCCACTTAGTATTATGGTATCCAAAAGGAACCAGAATAGAAACTATAGTTTATGCCGACTCCGACCACGCGGGCGACTACGTTGATCGAAAAAGCACTAGTGGCGTTTGTATGTTAATGGATGTTGTTTAACATCTTGGTTCTCTAAGAAACAAATGGCCCTTGCTATCTCCATGACCGAACCTGTAACAATCTGCATTTTCGCATCATTTTACGTCTATAAATATTCAACTATTTATTTTAAACTTTTACGCATTCACATTTAATTTTCAACGTTTAATTAAATCGCGTAAACTAAAAAAATCAACATTCAACGTAAACCGCCATCAAACAAATAAAAGATTACATTAAGTGTTATAAAGTTATTATGAAGATAATTTATAACTTTACCCTATTTATTTTTATTTGTTACGTAAGTCGTCTACGTTTCGCTATAAAATACATTTTTGCATGCATGGCAAACCGTTAACCCATATATATACTTCAACAAATACCCACCAATACATTTTTAACAAGTTTTATACAAATCTACTCCATGTTATCACCCTATAGTTGGTTCCAACATAAACATACACAACACTTGTAAATTAATTCAAATGCACCACTAACATCATTTAACTAATGTATCATTCGTCCTTTGGACCAAAACTAAAGCATAAAGCAATACTTACAAGCCACCATTTTCATCAAATTGTCTCCCATATGAGCGAAACTCACGGCTGAAATCAAGGACCAAGGAGACACCATGCTTGATAGGTCACATCCATATCATCTCCAACATGTCCCTAAGCAAGAGCTAGTTATTTGTTTAATCTCTAAACTGTACCAGGCCCTAGACTAAACCGTCCCTTTATACTTTCTATTTGATGGTTTTGTTAAGTGGTGTTATACAAGTCTTTGCACTATAAACAAGACCTTACTACAATCTTTATACTCACACATTTCATTTGCAAAGAAAACAAGCATCTCACTCATCTTTTCTCTCTATTTGGCCGAATATAAAATGACACCAACGCTTCATTTCTTCTACACTAAAAAAAACTACCACTCTCTCTTTTCTTTTCTCTAGTCCATGAAGCACTCATAGCAGAAACAAGTAACAAGTTTCTGCGTCCTTTGTTTCTTCTTGGTCTTCACACAGTAAACAAACAAACACAAACACCCCTTTGATTTCTTGCTTTTTGAATTTTGACATGAAACACCAACAATGAACACAAGCTCACAACTCACCTTGTTTTCTCTTATTTCTGGATTTTGAAGCAAGCACAAACACAAACACTAGAACCCCCATAATCCAACATGTATTATGAGCAAGGAAAAACCCTATACCTAATAGGCACGAAACCCTAATACGGGGAAACCTTAATTCGATTCGCTTGGGTCCTCTTTTCTGTTGTTTGATATGTCCAAGCAGCCAAACACTTCTTCTTTCTGTTCGTGGGTGATCACAAGAGGTTCAAGACGTTTACAAGTGGAGTCGTGATTTCTTGCAAGATTTACACAGTACGAAGTGGGTTTCGACAGTTTTGCCCTCACTGCGTTGAATAGCGTTGAGGTAACTAATCTTACCTATTATTTAGAGGGTTAAGAATTAGGTATGTTCATACACCATTGTCGTAGAGGAGATAGAAATGACTCTTCATGTTTTAAACGAAGAAGATGATATGTTGGTTAGCCTGCAACTAGTAAATTGATATATTAATAAAAAGTAAAGAAAATAACTCGCACATATGAAAAGCAACAAAGCCGTGTGTATGCGTACTGACTGCACTTGAAATATGTTATCTTTGAATTATGTTTCAAAATAGACCTTCATGAATTGAGTAGTTGGCACTAGTAACCCTTTAAGTTGTGACTTTATGAAATACTAAACAAATGGTTAAGTAAATAAAAGGAAAAGAAAACGTATGGGGTCGGAAGCAATGTCTAAGAAATGATAATTCCCTACATCTTGATTACGCACGATTTAAAAAAAAGTATTAAGAATGAAAAATAAGAACAGACCTTCATAGTATTGATAGTTGACACGAATGGCCCTTAAGGTTTACTATGAGACGTTAATGACCCTTGAAGTTTGTTAAGCATCTAAACATTTAAATGAATATTTAGCTACGTTTTATGACCTATCCAAGTATGTCTAGCAACGTAAATTAGACTAATATTGTCTCGAGCTTAAAAATAATAATGGTAACCATAGTAAGTTTCGATAGTAGTTTAAAATGAGAAGGGTCTGTTTGAGCTATAAAAACCTTAACAAATATTTTAGTAACACTTATATAATACGCGTAGTGAAAATTTATAAATATTATTTCGTAAACGAGTTAGGATATATTTAAGTGGACTATTAGAAAATACTTATATTAATTAAGCAAGCTAGACTATAACTAAATTGACTATTAGAAAATATTACAAATGTATATACTTAAATGATAAGTGACGAACTTGACGTAAACATTATTCTGACTCATAAAACTAAGAGCAAACTAATAGGTGATGATATAATGTTATAAAAAGCGAGCGAGCGAATAGGGGTATCATAGAATTTTGCTTGCATAATTCTAAATCGATCCATATTCAATTAGGTCGCATTTCATACTTGTAGTGACGTTTCACTTATTTGATTTTCTATAATCAATACATTTACTCGAGGTGAGTTTATAGCCCCATGTTTAACTTATTTTACATATATTTTTGGGGTGAGAACATGCTTATTTACAAATTCATTTACATGGTTGATTCAAACTCGTTACATATTCATTTACAATCTTTTTACATACTTAATTGCAAACTCGTTTATCTGTACATTATTTCAATGCCCAGGTGTGCCAGGCAGGGCATCCGGTATGAGCACATTATTTCAATGCTCGGGTGTGCCAGATAGGGCATCCGGTATGAGCACATTATTTCAATGCTCGGGTGTGCCAGATAGGGCATCCGGTATGAGCACATTATTTCAATGCTCGGGTGCCAGGTAGGGCATCCGGTATGAGCACATTATTTTAATGCTCAGGTGTGCCATATAAGGCATCCGATATGAGTACATTATTTCAATGCTCGGGTGTGCTAGATTGGGCATCCGGTATGAGCACATTAATTCAATGCTCGTTGTGGCCATGGGGGTGGGGGGGTGGGGGGGGGTGGGGGGGGGGGGGGGGGGGGGGGTGGGTAAGGGCCAAACCGTATGAGCACATGTCCATTATTTCTGTTAGTGCAGTCGAAATTACATTTTTGTGACTATTGTATGTGTTACATGTCATCCACTCTTAAATCCTTGATCCTACATCTATACTTACATTTTATGATTATTATAAGGATTTAAATGGTCATACACGCTTTGCAAATCTTTGATTTCAACATTTGTACTTATAAAAACCTATGAACTCACCAACTTTAAGGTTGAGACCTTTTTTTTTTTTTTTTTTTTATTTGGGAGAGATTTAAGTATATTTTCCTCAGGGGTTTGGGGGGGGGGGGGGGGGGGGGGTGGTGAATTAGATGCTTGGCTTACTTGATGTGCATTGGAGCCTAAATTGACAAGATTTCATTCATGGAATTCTACTTACATAAAAATGATCAAATCTCGTGTATTGCTTTTAAGCTTTTCATTGTGATGCAATTATGGGACAAATGTTATACCAAATTCAAGAAAATCAACGAGATTACTTTTCAAACTGACACATTTAAATGT
Organism: Tanacetum coccineum; assembly: GCA_026074375.1. Lineage (NCBI taxonomy): Eukaryota > Viridiplantae > Streptophyta > Magnoliopsida > Asterales > Asteraceae > Tanacetum > Tanacetum coccineum. The sequence continues at coordinate 9,430 of BQNB010029290.1, read as the reverse complement.
CGTTCTCTTGTATCTTGTGCTGTTGTATTATGAAGTAATGCTCCCGAACACATTTTCGTTGCGACCCATTTTGGGAGTGTTACAGATTGGTATCAGAGCACTGGTTATAGATAACTAGGTTGCATATGTTACCTAGACTATAACCGTTTTTACAAACATTGCATCACATCAAACATTTTCAAAGTGCATACACACTACTTGCTTACTTGCTTACATTACTTGTTGCATTAAGTGCTTACATGACATATATATATATATATATATATATATATATATATATATATATAATAATAAATATATATATATATATATATATCTATAATAGATATGCTTTGCATCCTTTTCGTAATCGTACGTTAATTTTAAATAAGAGTTATTTTTATATAAATACCCGAACATTTCTTAAGACATTGTGAGCTACACAATGGTATCATTTTACTTCTTAGACATTGTGAGTTGCACAATGGTCTCACTTCGTCCTTAGACATTGTAAGTTAAACAATGGTCTCTAAAAATAAATTTTTTGTATAACCTCATACAATATCGTATTACACAAAAGCCATCATAATTTTGTTTACATGGAATTATGTATGAATCTAAGTATTACAAGTCTTGTATGGGCGAGACTTGTAAATATGAGGATTGATATGATAGTTGCTATGTTACACAAAACCCTCACAGTTCTATATATATAGGGATTAGTATGAATCAAAGTATAACAAAGTCTTGTATGGGCGGAACTTAAATAGAGGATTGATATATAATTGCTATGTTGAACTCGTTTCATATAGACATATATCTTATTTAATCTAACTGTGTACTCATTAACTATCATGAACACTATTTCAATCTCCCTGATAGTATATACTCCCGTCTTCGAAGACAGTTTTAAACACTCGTCCATACTCCATTAGAGCACCTTCCATCGATATGTCCTTCACCACCTTGAGGTTAGTGAGTACGCATATTGCATCGGACATTATTAAGTATGATGATATAAAATCTATTTATTTGAAAGGAACCGGACGCTCTCTATTAAATAAATACATTGTAATCGCCAAACCATAAGTTTAATCAATTCTTAATTTACATAAATTGGGACACTTATTTTTGAAAATAATGAATTATAAATGAGTGGGCTTAATGGTACTCAATATGACACGAGTATGAACTCAAACCCAAAAATCACTAGAGTCCGTTAAAAAGGTCTAGAAACACAATCGTGCCTTACCACTCAGCAGAATCTAAAGGCCTCACTTGGAACTATCTGATCTCATTCTTAAGTTATTACTTTTGCCGTTACAAATCCTTACAATCATGAACTGTCTGTGGAGCTAACAGGCCGAGTGCAATATTCCATCAGCTATCACATAAGCTCTCCCGCGAACTCCTCTCATTTGTTGATCTTTATTCTAGGGATATTGTTTCTCGAAATGTTGTTACTCTCCACATCCCATCACCATTTGTTCTAGTTGTCGTGGTTATGTTGCTGTTGTCGGGTCCTTGAGCAATCCCAGCCCGTACATCTTTATCCACTAGGTAATACAACCCCTCTTAAACAAGATAAACATCTATCAATATAGTATTCAGTTGATTTATTCATTTCAGACCAATAATACATCGATTTAAGTCGTGTTACATCCTGGTACTTCCAAGTAAGTCGGATACTTACATCCATTAGCCTCGTCCGTTATTAATCATCGAACATTACAGATATCAGAAACTAGACTCTGCCTTTAAACATTTAAAACTTTATATAAACATACCCACACGACTACACTTTCTCATTTGATGTGTTTACTATTAAGAGGCTTTCTTTTTAACGCGTTTATATCAATCATGAAAGTTGTAATGATATTTTTCTAAAATACCTATTTTGATGGATTAAATATCCTGGTCAAACCTAGCCAAAATTTATGTACATTAAGAAGTGTCGAAACATCAAATTTTGCTGAATAAAGTTATCAAACGCCATGTTTAAAACGGGTTTATTAAATCTTAAACTATATTTTTTTTCTTGGTCATACAATCTGTTAACACAAATCAAATCCCGGGACGGGATTCCTTTAAGGGGTAGGTACTGTAACAATCTGCATTTTCGCATCATTTTACGTCTATAAATATTCAACTATTTATTTTAAACTTTTACGCATTCACATTTAATTTTCAACGTTTAATTAAATCGCGTAAACTAAAAAAAATCAACATTCAACGTAAATCGCCATCAAACAAATAAAAGATTACGTTAAGTAAGTGTTATAAAGTTATTATGAAGATAATTTATAACTTTACACTATTTATTTTTATTCGTTATGTAAGTCGTATACGTTTCGCTATAAAATACATTTTTGCATGCATGGCAAACCGTTAACCCATATATATACTTCAACAAAGACCCACCAATACATTTTTAACCAAATTTTATACAAATCCTACCCATGTTGCGCCCCCCTATACCGGTTCCAACATAAACATACATAACACTTGTAAATTAATTCAAATGCACCACTAACATCATTTAACTAATATATCCTTTGTCCTTTGGACCAAAACTAAAGCATAAAGCAATACTTACAAGCCACCATTTTCATCAAATTGTCTCCCATGTGAGCGAAACTCACGGCTAAAATCAAGGACCAAGGAGACACCATGCTTGATATGTCACATCCATATCATCTCTAACATGTCCCCTAAGCAAGAGCTAGTTATTTGTTTAATCTTTAAACTGTACCAAGCCCTAAACCAAACCGTCCCTTTATACTTTCCATTTGATGGTTTTGTTAAGTGGTGTTATACAAGTCTTTGCACTATAAACAAGACCTTACCACAATCTTTATACTCACACATTTCATTTGCAAAGAAAACAAGCATCTCACTCATCTTTTCTCTCTATTTGGCCGGATACAAAACGACACCAACGCTTCATTTCTTCTACACAAAAACAAACTACCACTCTCTCTTTTCTTTTCTCTAGTCCATGAAGCACTCATAGCAGAAACAAGTAACAAGTTTCTACGTCCTTTGTTTCTTCTTGGTCTTGATACAATAAACAAACAAACACAAATACCCCTTTGATTTCTTGCTTTTTGAATTTCGACATGAAACACCAACAATGAATACAAGCTCACAACTCATCTTGTTTTCTCTTGTTTCTGGATTTTGAAGCACGCACAAACACGAACACTAGAACCCTCATAATCCAACATGTATTATGAGAAAGGAAAAACCCTACACCTAATAGGCATGAAACCCTAATACGGGGAAACCCTAATTCGATTCGCTTGGGTCCTCTTTTCTGTTGTTCGATATGTCCCAAGAGCAAAAATAAAATTCTTCTTCTTTCGTAGGTGATCACAAGTGGTTCAAGACGTTTGCAAGTGGAGTCATGATTTCTAGCAAGATTTACACAGTACGAAGTGGGTTTCGACAGTTTTGCCCACACTGCGTTGAATAGCGTTGAGGTAACTAATCTTACCTATTACTTAGAGGGTTAAGAATTAGGTATGTTCGTACACCGTTGTCGTAGAGGAGATAGAAATGACTCTTCATGTTTTAATCGAAGAAGATGATATGTTGGTTAGCCTACAACTAGTAAATTGATATATTAATAAAAAGTAAAGAAAATAACTCGCACATATGAAAAGCGACAAATCCGTGCGTATGCGTACTGGCTGCACTTGAAATATGTTATATTTGAATTAAATTTCAAAACAGACATTCAGTTGGCACTAGTAACCCTTTAAGTTGTGACTTTATGAAATACTAAACAAATGGTTAAGTAAATAAAAGGAAAAGAAAACTTATGGGTCGGAAGCAATGTGTAAGAAATGATAATTCCCTACATCTTGATTACACATGATAGAAAAAGTGATATTAAGAATGAAAAGTAAGAAATAGACCTTCAATGGTAATGATAGATGACACAATGGCCCTTAATGTTTACTATGAGACGTTATGACCCTTGAAGTTTTTTGTTAAGCAAAATCCTTAAACATTTATATGAAATAGTTACTACGTTTTATACCTATCCAAGTATGTCTTACAACGTAAATAAACAATATTGTCTCGAGCTTAAAAAATAATAATGGTAACCATAGTAAGTATCGAAGTAGATTAAAATGAGAAGTCCCCTTATCCCTCCTCCCCCCCCCGTGTTGTTTGAGCTATAAAACCCTTAACAAATATTTTAGTAACACTTATATAATACGCGTAGTGAAAATTTATAAATATTATTTCGTAAACGAGTTAGGATATATTTAAGTGGACTATTAGAAAATACTTATATTAATTAAGCAAGCTAGACTATAACTAAATTGACTATTAGAAAATATTACAAATGTATATACTTAAATGATAAGTGACGAACTTGACGTAAACATTATTCTGACTCATAAAACTAAGAGCAAACTAATAGGTGATGATATAATGTTATAAAAATATATTGCATCATTTTATTTTGCTTGCATAATTCTAAATCGATCCATATTCAATTAGGTCCAATTCGACTTGTCGTGACGTTTCACTTATTTGATTTTCTATAATTAATACATTTCACTTGAGGTGAGTTTATAGCCCCATGTTTTACTTATTTTACATATATTTTTGGGGTGAGAACATGCTTGTTTACAAATTCATTTACATGGTTGATTCAAACTCGTTACATATTCATTTACAATCTTTTTACATACGCAATTGCAAACTCGTTTATATGTACATTATTTCAATGCTCAGGTGTGCCAGGTAGGGCATCCGGTATGAGCACATTATTTCAATACTCGGGTGTGCCAGGTAGGGCATTCGGTATGAGCACATTATTTCAATGCTCGGGTGTGCCATGATAGGGCATCCGGTATGAGCACATTATTTCAATGCTCGGGTTGCAGTATTTGCATCCGGGATGAAACATTATTTCAGCTACGAGTGTGCCAGATAAGGGCAAACCGGTATGAGCACATTATTTCAATGCTCGGGTGTGCTAGATAGGGCATCCGGTATGAGCACATTAATTTAATGCCCGGGTGTGCCAGGTAGGGCATCCGGTATGAGCACATGTCCATTATTTCTGTTATTATAGTCGAGATTACATTTTTGTGACTATTGTATGTGTTACATGTCATCCACTCTCAAATCCTTGATCCAACATCTATACATACATTTTATGATTATTATAAGGATTTAAATGGTCATACACGCTTTGCAAATCTTTTATTTCAACATTTGTACTTATAAAAACCTATGAAATCACCAACTTTATGTTGGCCCTTTTAAGCATGTTTTTCTCAGGTGAATTAGATGCTTGGCTTACTTGATGTGCATTGGAGCCTAAATTGACAAGATTTCATTCATGGATTTCTACTTACATACAAATGATCAAATCTCATTGTATTGCTTTCAAGCTTTTCATTGTGATGCAATTATGGGACAAATGTTATACCAAATTCAAGAAAATCAACGAGATTACTTTTCAAATGACACATTTAGAGGTCGTTCTCTTGTATCTTGTGTTGTTGTATTATGAAGTAACGCTCCCGTACACATTTCCATTGCGGCCCATTTTAGGGGTGTTACAGAACCCGATTACGTGTCCGCCGGAAAGGCGTGTCAACAAGCACTATGGATGAAACAAGCCTCATCGACTACGATATACGCCTCGATGACGTTTCGATTATGTGCGACAATAAAGGCGCAATCGACTTAAGTAGAAACCTCGTACAACACTCTAGAACTAAATACATAGAAATCCGTCACCAATTTCTTCGCGACAACATCCAAAAGGGCAACGTTTCTATCGAGAAAGTTGCATCCTAAGATAACATAGCCGATATATTAACTAAGCCTTTAAAACGTTAAGTATTTAATTATTTAAGATCAGGACTAGGAATGATAAAACTCATCATGGATAGTGATCCTCCATCCTCCCAAAAATAATCATAAGCGGGAATCTAATGAAGTAATTAATCATTATTTAAAAAATGTTAATTCTCACTACACGTTCCAATTACAAACTTTCGATCATGAACATAATCGAGATTAGAATTTTAGTAGATCAAGAAAATATCAATTAAATGACCATAGATATTTTCGAAATCTATGTGTACTACATTAGTGGTCGATACATGAAATTACGAAATCGATTGAAAAAGACAAAAAGAACAATCATCGAATTACATCTCACACTTGTGTTGACGATGTTTTATTAAGTCTAAATGTTCACAATGCTTGTGTTATTAGCAATGGTAAAAAATATGCTAAAAGTTAACACACTCCTAGTAGGAGCGACTACGTTGAAATTCAATCGGGAAATTCACGACAAGTTACACGGTTTGCTCAAAACTTGGACGTCGACTTCGAAAATTAAATCACATACTCCTAATAACATGTATACCACACTCCAATTGCCAAAAAACATAACATCATGTCCCAATTTGGCTAAAATCTAACTCTGTTCGTTTTTAAGCTTATCATGGATCCACGGATCCATAATAGGGAGATACGTCCCCATTTAGGTAGATCCGTGTGTCAGAAAAACCAGGTACACACCAGGTTTAAACTAATTGGGACAACATAACCCTCTATCTAAACACACAATACAAACCAAACACTCAAAACCCTCAAACAAAATCTTTAATAATCGGCAATTGGAGCTATAAAACACAAAGATCATTAACAAATCATCAATCATAATCAACAATTGTAAGTGATTTCATCTTATTTTCTTTTTAATTTTGAGTTTAAGGCTTTGATTTTGCACCAAACCGAATAATTTAGGGAATTCGATTTTTCATGCGCATTTTTCACAATTAGGACTAGGATATAATAATGTATAACTATTTTGATTCCCGTAGACACTAGGATTGTAGAATTGATGTATGTAACATCCGTGATTTAATTAGGTTAGTGACACCTTTACAAATGGCTAAGAGTTTTTTCTGTGTGATTCTTGTGTGCTATGTGTAACTTATGTGTGCTAAGTGGTTTGAATAGCTGCATGGTATCGTTTTGAGGTGTATGATCATCTCATTTTGAGTGCGTTTGTGTTTAGTGATAAGTATTCCATTTGTTCATGTATAGTGATAATGGAAAAGAAAGGTGTATTGCATGCAATGCTCTGTAAATAGTTGGATGAGTTTATGTTAAGCGTTTATGAGAAATGTATTATGTTAGAGATAAGTTAAGTGAGTGAATTATAGAAGTTTGTAGCAAACTTTCTAAATATAGAAAGTGAAATGTGAAATGAAAAGTTATTTTTAGAAAGTTTAGTAAGTTGCTCTTATGTAAAAAGGTTTACCCAAATTAGCTTAGGATTTTATGAAAACTTAAGGTAATGAAGATAATTAGTTATTTAATAATTAAATAAAAAATCTTACCGCACCCTAGAGAATCGTCTCTCCCATGGAGGAAGATAAGTTACTCTATCTTTCATTAAGGCAAACAATATGATTCCTACCTTTCAAGCCGTAGATCTTGCGTCCTTTCTCACTCTTGATGAACCTATTTGTCCTCGATTTGTAACTCAATTCTATCATAGTCTTGAAGTCAAAAGAGATGAGGAAAATAATCCTTACATTGAATTCAAGCTTGGTCAATTCACCTTCGAGTTAAACACATCTCAACTCTCTAGGATTTTTCGAACTCTAAAAGTTCTTGAAACCTTTTACACAAAAAAATGGATTTTAACCTCACTTGATGATCATCCTAATAGTCGTTTCTTTAGTCCTAAGCACGACCTTGTCAAAAAGAACATCACCATTCCTAGAACCACTCAAAAACAACTTCAAAGAGACCCCAATAAACTCTATCTAGACGATCTTCGTCCCGAATTAAGGGGATGGGTACTCTTCTTTAGGGAAAATTTCTTTTGCACTCTTGGCAATAAAGTTCATGTAAACGCATGCACCGCATACATGCTTTACTACCTAACCATCAAAAGAAAATTCAACTTCACCACCATGATTCTATATCGAATGAAGGAAATCAAGAATAAAAGCAATGCTCCCATGCCATGTGCTATGCTCTTGACTCGTCTCTACAAATACCTCCTCCAAACAAACCCTCAATTAATTGTCCCACTTGCTAGGTTCATGTTTCATGATCATGTTATGAATCCTTTGGACATTTCATGGAACCCTATCAAGGAAAAGGGAAAGAAAGTAGCTCCTCCCTCATCTCCCTCTTCATCTTCATCGTTCGATTAAAATAAAGTACCATCATTCTTGGAATTCTATGAGGAACTATCCGATAATGAGGACTTAACCGATGCTCAGAAAGAGAAAAGTGGAATGTTTAAATGCCTGAACTGCTACTTTGGTACCATCTCCACGTATTTAAAGAACCAAAAATGATTGGTTTTATGCTTGCACTAGCTTTACATGCTTATTTTTCTACTTGACTTATGAATGTGATGTTATGATGATGCTTTTCTTGAATATTAGTTTATGTATGTTGAACTACTTATCACCTTGGTTCTCCATCCAACCTACCATACTTTCCGCACTATCCGCATGAATTATATAAGAAAAATGATATTTATCCCAAGATTTAGGATTTTTAGTTGTTTTCTTTTTCTTTAGTCTATGGTTGTTCTTTTACTTTGTAGTGAGTCAACAGACTAGGCGGCAAAATTCAAATTTTCTTGATTTTTAACTTTTTCTATTTTATCTTATAATCATGCTATATGATATTATGTGGATTTTTAAACCTTAAGGACATTATCAATTTTTCAATATAATCCAAGAATACATTATACTAAACGCTTCACCACTTCCACCATATAATCATCATCCTCAACACCATTTTTCTTCACATTTCTTACTCTTTTCTCTTATACACCTTGCTAATTCATCACTATAACTAGTTTATCTAAAACAAATTCTCCCAACACCAAGAGAAAAAGCTTACATTGGGTGGTTAAAACACCTAACTATGTTAACCTAGAATCCTCAAGTGAGGAACACCATAATGAGAAAGCTCCATCACCACCCCCTACAAAGAAATCTATTTCACCACCACATGCTCCATCCAAATCCATCTCTAGTAGGAGCACTCACTATACCTCATCATCATCTCCAAGTGAGTCACCAACACCAACTCATGTTGTTCCTCCATCCAAACTCCAATTTCTCATCACAATGAAACAAGAACCTCAAGAACTTCCACCACAAACCTTGTCACCAAATAACCCTTATGTGTCTACTGTAAACAATTGACCACAGGGCCCTTCAAATCCATCTCCACCACCTCGTGTCTCTAGACCACCACCCGGATTTGAACATCCACAACCACCTCAACCATTATTTGTCTACATCAATAACAATGCACCTCAACTAAAAAACACTCAAAATTTACCACCAAATCATAGAAATCAAGATTTTTCCAACCCTCCAAACAACATCTTGGATTTTGTACATCCAAATGAGATGCCTCACCTCTA
>BQNB010029289.1:0-55862 GCA_026074375.1 Tanacetum coccineum | reverse complement strand
ACTAAAGACAACTATGATAAGCAAATAACCAAGAGCAAATAAGCCAGAACTAATAAGCTACTAACTAAGCTACTTATTTTTGGTTTTTCAATGATTTGTGATAGATTATGAAGAAAACTAAGATCTAAGCATTATAATTATGAAAACAGATAAGCAACAACATTCATATGCATATTAAGACAGGTTTAACTACTAATAAGCAAACTAATAAGCAGAATTAAGCTAGAAAATTAAGACAGTAAAACTAAATGAAAACTTACTAAAGCCTTAGCTAAACAAAGGCATCAAAAGTTCTAATGAGCTGTCTATAAGCTCTGACTTATTAAGAATAAGCCAGTAAAAGTCCTTATGAGCTCTTCCATGGTTAGCTCGTCTTCCAAAAAGCTCAAAATCCAATAAGCAAAGGTAATTAACTGATTTTTATAGTTTAAGTATAATAAATTCTTATTAAGAGCTTAATTTGAGCTTAGAGACTCAAAGAGCTTAAGATGAGCTTGTGAGGAGCTTATGTAACATTAAAGGCTTATTAAACAAAGTTTTAAGTGAATTTGAGAAAATCAAATATGAATTCTATTAATGAAAAAGTTGAGTACAATTCTGAAAAGGAAATTACATTTAAGCAAACATTAAGCTAAAACATTTTTAATGAAAATTACAAAAGCTAAAAAAATTACATAAGCTAAAATTTTAAAAGCTAAAAACTTGATATCCCGTGTGTGTGAATGTGAGGGCTATTTATAGCCTGAGAATGAAGGTTCTAGGTCTCTTGCCCTGCTCTCCTTGTCTTGATCTTAGCCCTTGAATAAATTCCAATTATTGAGTCATAATTTGAGCCGTTGGATCACTTTGGTGAGCACACGGATTGCCAACGTGGCATTCCGTGTGTCAGATCCATTGTGCTTCTTTTTCACACATTTTAGTGCAAATCCCACTTGATAGGTGTGTTTTCTCCTTTGCCTGCGTGGCATTCCCTTTTGGGTTTCTACCAATGGGAGCGCTTGGAGATGTGTAACTCTGCCAGCATGTCCTTTGGTACTTGAATTACTAAGCCACGTTGCCAATTTGAATTACCCCTTTGATTTGAACTCGAGGTAAAACAAAGAAGAAGGTGAATAGTAATAACCGCCTTTCCCGTATTTTACGTTTATAAAAGGGAGGTGTGTTTGACTTCTTTTTGACCCGGGTAAAAAAAGTTTGACTTTGGGCTTATACAAAGGAATTGGGCTTGGGAAAGTTTGTTTCGGGATTAGGCTTGGTGTTGTTATAAGGGGTTAACGGGTGTTAACTCTTATAATGAAAAGAGTTTGTCCGGTTTTGACCGTTTTCTTGAGATTTTGGCAATATCCGTACCTACACAATCACAAAGACAAAACAAGCAATATTCAAGCATTTTAAGCATAATTTTGTCTTTTTAGGGCCTATTTTGATATAAAATGGATATGCACATATCAAGCCATTTATTCAAAATATATACTACAAGAAACAAAGAGATTAGTAGCCATATTATGTTTATATTTAATGGAATGCCAATTCAACACAAATTGATAACTAATTCATCCATTGAAGAAACATAAAATCATAACCAACTCAATGAACAACACACATGATTACACTTTTGACACATAATTTAACTTGTATTAGAAACGAATCATGATGTAAAACATATTGACTAATGTCAACAAAAACTAAAGTCATGATCAATGTCCTAATACTCTAAAATTTCTAAAAATTAAGGTCACACGAGCTTGTCACCGTTATCCTATGGTTGTTGGTTTAAGAGATGATTTAGACATTCAAGGATGTGGTTTAACATGAATCTCATTTCATTTTGGAAGTTATTGACAATGGTTTTAGTTCTTTGATAATGTGGGCATGTGTGTTCTTGAGGTCGAGGGGGTCTTCAATCCATAGAGATTGATCAAGTGGGACAAAGGTGCTAGATGGCGGAAGGGATGTTATAAAAGGTGGTAGTGTAGTTGTGGAAGTAATGGTGGGATAGAATGGAGGTGGCATTTGTATTGCGGTGATGGAGGTGGGAGGAATAAGAATATCTTGCACATGTTGTACATTTTGGATAGCTTCTTGAACATTTTAGCAAAAGGTGTAAAGATGGTTGAGTTCTCCTTGGATTTGTTCCCTAGTCATGAGTAGTTCGGGTTGAGCACTTAACCTACTTCTAGAGAGGTTGATAGGAGGAAAGGATGGTTCAAGGTCCATAAATGTTAGTTGAGGGAGTGTTTGGGATAAACCTTGAAGGATTGTTTGTGATAGTGGATTGGAGCTTCTCGGTGGTAGATCATTCAAGGAATTTAAGTAAGGATGTAGTTCTAGTGGTGAACTAGGTGGGGTGGAGAAGTTTAGAGCTCTAGGAGCTAATGGTGATATCATTGGTTCTTGAGATGGGATTGTTGGGATAGAGGTTGGTGGGGGTATTATGAGAGTAAGGGTGGTGTCTATGGTGGAGTTGGTGAGATTAAAGGTAGTGTTGATGGAGTTAAGGGGTTGTGAAGTATTTGTAGGGTGATTTTGGATAGGTGATGATTCATTAGATGAGATGTCAATGAAATCGGTTCATGGCATTTTTCTTAGAGGATGTTAGGTGGAGGATTTAGCGCTTGAAGCCATTGTGTTCAAGGAATGGGATAAAGGATGGTTGTTTGCAGGTTTTGGAGGATTATTTACAGGTTTTGGATGTGTAAGGATGATGATCACAAGCTCTAGATTTATATTCAAGTGCCATGCAAAACATTTAATGACTAAACCACTAGTTTTTCACTAAACATAATCATTAGGACTCATTTATAAGTCAAACAAGAAAGAACCAGCTATAGGATCCCCTTAAGACAGGTCTAACTAACATATTTATGAGTTTGGATTAGAAAGTGGGTACTTAAAAATGAGCAAATGATCTCTGTAGAACTGGCAGTACCGGTTCCTTAGTCCCCGGAGGGACCGGCAATGCTGTAGCAGGCAAAGATCAAAATTTTCTATTTTTCTAAGTAGTGGTCTAAACGCAGATCTATGCTATTTTTACCTTTCATTTTTGGATTAAATACTAGAGCACGATTATCCTAGGGATTATAGATTGATCATAATATCTGAAGCTAAAAACAAATTCTACAGAACCAAACACTCCTTAGAGCAAATTACATGAACGATAGGAAATAAGACTTTCAACAAAAAACTTACGAGGCCAACAATGCTAGCTTAGAGCAAACGTCACAGATGATAATTCATACAATAACTAGACAAAGGAAGACTTTTAAGAAAAATAAGATTTTCGAGAACAATCACGTCTTAGGAGCAGACAAAATATATATCTAGCACATCTTCACTTTCCTTCGAGAATGACAAGAACACGAGAATTTAGTCTTCTTCATCCAAATTAGAGGCAGAGGGATATGAGTAGAGATGATTGGTACGGTCCAAGGGTAATAGTATGTGAGGAAGAGGGATGTATTTAGGTTTATCCAGTTCTGGATTCATAAGAGTGAGGTGTTTTAAGAGACGAGTAAGCAACATTCCGTAGGGTAAAGGACATTCGAGGGAATTTTTGATGTGAGTGATTCTTTTTGCTAAGAAGTAGGTAAAGTTGTATGATCTACGAATTAGAATACAGTAGATCATGTAACAAGAAGAGGTTAAGACATATAGGGAGTTAGTTTCTTCTACTATGGCATTACTTTCTATAACTTCATTCCAAAATCTAAAGTCTCTTCGAAGTTTGTTCTTGCAAATTTTGTGAGGTTCCACAGTTACTCCATTAGTGGTGATGTCGCTAATAATTTCATCTGGTGTAAGAATGTTGGTTTGATAAGGATACACTTCTTCAGAATACTTATTTAGGGATTCGAGAGAGTACTCGTTAGAATACGCGTAATCTCCTAGTAAAGGAGTTTTAAGAATGTGAGCGAGATATTCGAGAGGGATGCTAAATTGTCTATTAAGGCTCCAAAATCAAAAGTGAATACTTATTTCCTCATATCTTAAGAATTCAGCTAAGGAGAAGAGTTTGAGCAAGAATCTAGGATAAATATCCTCGTCAATATCATATAGACATTGAAGATATATATCAGAGAATTTTGATTTAAGGTTAGAGTGTTGAGCAAACCCCAGATGCATTGTTCGGCCTTCATGAATGGATCTGTTTTCTAAGTCACGAATGATAGGTTTTAGGTGCACTGGATGTATTTTTCTCTTGAGATTTTAGGAATGTTGATAACGCTCAAATCGAGTATGTTTTGGGAGCGTTATTCAAAGTTTTGTATTAGTTATTTGGTCAGTTATCTATGGTTCTATTACTCGATTATGTCGAAATATGCTTTCTAGTGTAATTGCAACCAAATACAAGAAAAGAAGAGACAAACATGCAGAGATTATCACAAGTACGAAGAATTCTATGTTAGGATCAAGTGTGGAAGCATCTCAAAGAAAAAGAAATATAATTACTGAAGCTTCCAAGACCTGAGATCAAGTTGTAATGAAGATATGGTGAAGTACAAAAGCCCACGACCAGGCATAACTCAAGCAACAGCATTAAACGAAAAAATCCAACCAAAAGATTCCACCAGTAACCTCCCAGCCGCCCGGATGGAGAATTTGCCTCCCGGCAGAAGGCGTGCCGTCCAGCAGGAGTTCGTGCCGCCCGGTTCTTGGAAACAATGTTTTTCATTTCACTCTAGAAGAAACCTGAATAACCAAGAAGGATCTAGACCCTCTAAACCGACTTTAGACACCCTTTTAGGCCCTGTAACTGACATAAAATAGTAGTATAAATAGGAGACCCCTACGCCTCATTTTAACACCCACCTCACTATTCTCCAACCCTAAATCCTAATCCTCCTAGCCACCACTCCTCCCCAAAGCCATCTAAGTCTAGGAAAGTCAAGAAGAAGGTCCAGGAAATCCAAGAAGAAGGAAGGATCCCTCTAAGTCACAAGTTTGTCATTCCCTAGTTTACATTCCTTTAAGCTTTTGCAATACTTTTGTAAGAACTCTCATTATGTTTATGAATGAATAATTTTCTAGAATTATGTCTTGGTTTAATATGAGTGGCTAGTCCCTCTATGTGCTTGGTTAGATGATGTTTGTGGTATGAAGATTCGATTATGATAGTGTGGCATGAAATATCAATTTCCAAGCTAAGTCTTGAGATATCCATTTATGTACTTATGTTTTAAATGCATAGTTTTTATCAAACCTGATTGTTTGTTTGAGAATATCATAAGGACGAAAGGAATATTGTTAATCAATCAGTGTCGCTATTTGTCTACGATCGGAATACCGTTTTGTATGACAATTTACTTAAGCGTTTGGTATAACTAGGAACATAATTATCGATGTCTATGATTTGTGAAACGAACCGCGAATCAAACTCATAGAGGCTGTCTTAGTCTTGAATTGATTGATTGCACCTAATGCTTGTTTTTATCACTTGGAGTCTTGACGAAGGCGAAAGGTTTTAAAAAACAATAGATTGAATAATTTCCAATTCTTTTAATCAACTTATTAGTATTTGCCACCTTCATATCGAATCGGATTCCCAAACTGAATCCAACCAAGTACATCTATTTATTATCAAATTACTTTCATTATTACTTGCTCGCATCTTAGGACTTTTATCATCAGAATCTTTATCAAGTCAAAACACCCAAATCCCCGTGAACGATCCCGACTTACCATTCAATATCTTGCTACTACGAACGAGTTCACTTGCTCATATGTGTTGCTTTGAGAATTTGGTATATCGAGTTATAAATTTAAAACTGACCCGTATCGCACGCATTAAGTTTTTGGCGCTGTTGCCAGGGATTTGATCGTGTTTTGTTATTTAGATCTCGTGATCCCATTTTCCCTAGGTGCCACGTTTCAATTTTTTTTCATTATTTATCGAATCACTTTCACCATTACTTGCCTGCAACTTAGGAATTTTATCATCGAAATCTTTATCAAGTCGAAACACCCAAATCCCCGCGAACCGTCTCGGCTTACCATTTAATATCTTGCTACTACAGATGAGTTCACTTGCTCGTATGCGTTGCTTAAGAATTTGGTATACGGAGTTATAAATTTAAAACTGACCTATATTGCACGCATCAAGTTTTTGGTGCCGCTGCCGGGGATTTGATCGTGTTTTACGATTTAGATCTCGTGATCCCATTTTCCCTAGGTGCCATGTTTCAAAAAAAAATCATAGAACCCTTGGAGCCGCCCGGCGCAGCACTTTGCCGCCCCGGCACAACCCTTCGATGAGCCCTCTGCCACCCGGCACAACCCTTTACCACCCGGTTGAGCCCTCGACAAAACAGAAAACAACCCTTTGCCGCCCAACGCAGCACTTCGCCACCCGGCACAACAGCTTCTGACAAAAAACTCCACCTTTTATCCAATCTTTCTGAATCCTTTTGGGTTTAATCTTATTTGAGTTTTGCCCTTGAATGCCAACACGTTCTGCTGGACAAAACCCAATTACTCCTTATTCCAAACCCAAACGTTTTATCCACCAAACCTTAAGAAAGAAAAAGAAGCGAAACCCGTTCATACCCATTGAAGACCGAGTTCTAAAAACCAAATATCCACCTTTTGAGAATCTTTTTGAAGCCAAAGTAGTCTATAACCTATTTCTTGACCTACCCTTTCCAATGTCCGACGACCAACCCATGTGGGGAAACAATCGGGTCGTAGCACCTACTCCCGGGGCCGCTATTGTCGCGGTTGACCTTGGAGACAACTTCACCGTCAAAGAACACCATATTTCCATGATCAAAGATCGACAATTTGACGGACGCTCACGGGCCGATCCACACAAGGACATGGCTTAGGATGTGGAAGTATATGCCAATTCTTTTACCATGGACTAGACGAACCAACCCAAGCTATCTTAGACGCCGGAGGAATTTTTCTCTACAAAACTCCAAATGAAGCACATCAGTTGCTCGAAGATCGAGTTTTTCTCAAACTCGATTGGTCAAAAGAGAACAAAACTAAACCCCTTCGTAAAACTATTGCCTTTGCTGAAAGTGAAGAAAATTCACCATTATTGGAAAAAATGGAAGCCTTAACGACAAGGATTGATTCACAATTCAAAGAAATCTACGGAGACATGAAAGAAATGAGAGATGGATACAACAAATGTAGAGGACCCCATCCATCATCGGATTGCGACGATTAACCTATGGGAGGACCCAAGGAGGAAGAAGCAAACTATGCATCCGAATGATATCGAGGAAATTATTATGGTTAAAATTCTAGCAATTGGCGCGATCATCATGAAAATCAAAACTCAAACCCTGGTGAGGAAAACGCACCAATTCTACGTTTACCCGAAAAGAAACCAGACAAATCAGAATTTGAGAAGACCATGAGAGAATTCGTTATAGCACAAAAGACAGTGAATGATTTTGTCAAGAACCAGTTCTACAATCTCAAAACAAAAGTCGAACAAGGACAAAAGAATCATCAAGCTGCGATTCAAGACCTTGAAGCAAAGTTTGGTAGAATTTCTGATCACCAATCTTCAAGACCCACGGGTACGCTGCCTAGCAATACCCAACCCAATCCAAAACCTTCAACATTAAACGAAAAGCCTTACTGACCACCCCCTGCTCGAAATGAGCACATGAATGCTGTGTTCACACGTAGTGGTAAGACCAATAACCCACCAGCTAACCCAAACACCAAAACTGCCGTATTCCTTGACGATAGTAAAGACGAGATAGAAGAAGTCAAAAAAGAGGCAGAACCTCTACCCAAGAAAACAACTCAGACCGATACACCCCCACTCAAAGCCTATAAACCAAAAATTTCATATCCGCAATGCTTGAACAAAAAAAATAGAGGCACGATATACCAAGTTTTTAGACATGATCAAAGAAGTCAGGATCAACGTACCCCTCGTTGATGTCCAAGCAGGCATGCCTAATTATGGAAAATTCTTGAAAGATCTTGTAAGCAACAAAAGTAAGATGGAGCAAATCTCTACTACCTTTTTAACTGAGGAATGCTCAGCAATTCTTCAAAACAAGATCCCACCGAAGCTTGGAGACCCCGAAAGTTTTCTAAGCCCTTGCAAACTTGCAAACTCAGTTGAATATTTCACCTTGGTCGATCTTGGCGCAAGTATTAATCTGATGCCGTATTCACTATTCGCTGCACTTTTTCGAACAACTCTAAAACCCACAAGGATGAGTATTCGCCTAGCAAATCATACTTACCAGTACCCTATGGGAGTGCTGAGAATTTGCTAGTTCAAGTTTGGGAAATCGTTACTTGTTCCCTTAAGATTTCTTTGATCTACAAGGAGGAGATGATAGAGTCCCTCTATTTTTTAGGAAGACCGTTCTTGCATACCGCCGATGCCATCATAAGAGTTAATACAAAGAACTACCAAAACAATTTTTTTTTTTTTTTTTTTTAAAGTTTTTTTAATAAAAAAAAAATTTTGGGGGGGGAAGAGGATAGATCAACTTTTCCTCATGATAAAGCTATGCTGCATTCTTACGTGAATGATGACACATGCTTCGCAGGTGTTATCTGATGAATTGAACTGAGGATGAACTCGATGCTTCTGCTCAACGATTCTAACCCATTCCTAAATACATAAAGAAGATACGAAACATCATCTCGTCAAGAAATCAATTGAATTAATGTCAGGAATGTTCAGAGGATATGAGTCAAAGACGATTTTGGAGGAGTTTACACCAAAAGATAAACATAAGAATCAGGAAATCTATCCAAGGGATCCAGCCACTGATCTTGAGTTGAAACCTTTTCCAAAACTCTGGAATATGGCCTTTGCATGAGGAATGTTCTCTTCTCCCAGTAGTCTTGCCAGCTTTTCCGACAAACTGAAAAGGAACGACTTGTTTCGTTCTCAAAGAAGACCATAAAGAAGCATTCGCTTGGAAAACTATCGCCGATATTCCAGGGATTAGGCCCTTCCTTTCTTGTAAAAACAAATCAAAAAATTTTTTTTTTTTTTTGTTTGATGAAGGGGGGACGATGTCAAACCATCTTAGTCATTCAGAGGACAAACACCGACTTAACCCAAACATGAAAGAAGTCGTTAAAAAGTCGTTATAAAGGAGATTATCAAAATTCTAGATGAAGGTATCATTTATGCCATCTAAGATAGTCCTTGGGTAAGTCCGGTGCATTGCATGCCCAAAAAAGGAGGAATGACCATTGTGACAAATGAAGACAACGAACTCGTCCCAACACAAACAGTAACAGGATGGCGTGTTTGTATCGACTATCGAAATTTGAACGAAGCCACCTGAAAGGATCATTTTCCTTTACCCTTCATGGATCAAATGCTGGAAAGATTAGCCGGGAACAAGTTCTTTTGTTTTCTCGATGGATTTTTCAGATATTTTCAAATTCCCATTTAACCATCCGATCAAGAAAAGACCACTTTCACTTGCCCTTATGGAACCTACGCCTACAAGCGTATGCCTTTTGGTCTTTGCAAAGCGTTAGCAACTTTTCAAAGGTGTATGATTGCAATTTTTCAGGATATGCTCGAAACCTCCATGGAAGTCTTCATGGACGATTTCTCAGTGTTTGGAGATTTTTATTTGATTCATGCTTAAATAATCTAGAGCAGATGCTAATTCGATGTAAGCAAGCATACTTAGTTCTAAACTGGGAAAAGTGTCACTTCATGGTGACCGAGGGCATTGTGCTTGGACACAAAGTCTCCTGTAAAGGACTAGAGGTCGATAAAGCAAAAATCGACGTGATAGCTAAGTTACCACCACCCACTAACATCAAAGTTATTAGAAGTTTCTTAGGACATGCCAGATTATACCGCCGATTCATAAAAGATTTTTCCAAAATCTACCGACCCATGATGAAACTTCTTGAAAAAGACTCAGTCTTTAACTTTGATGAAAAGTGCAACAAGGCATTCGAAACTCTCAAAGAAAAGTTAACGAACACACCTATTACGGTTTCACCTAATTGGTCATTACCGTTTGAACTTATGTGCGATGCAAGCGATTTTGTCGTAGGAGCAGTGCTAGGCCAACGCGAATAAAAACATTTTTGACCCATCCACTTCGCTAGCAAAACTCTGAATAGCGCACAACAAAACTATACGGTGACCGAAAAAGAGTTACTCGCCGTAGTTTTTGCATTCGACAAGTTTCGATCATACCTTGTTCTTTCAAAAACAGTTGTGTTCACGGATCACACTACAATAAAATATCTATTTTCGAAACAAGATGCCAAACCACATCTTATACGCTGGATTTTAATGCTTCAAGAATTCGATATCAAAATCAAAAATAAAAAAGGAGCAGGAAACATCGCAGCAGATCACTTATCGCGACTTGAGAAACCCAACCTCAAAGAAATCAAGGACGAGGAAATAAATGACGAGTTCCCTGATGAGTTTCTCATGAGCATCGAAACCGATGAGGAAGAGAGCTCGTGGTTTGCCGACTTTGCCAACTACCTAGTTGGAGGAATTCTAAGAGAATGATTAACCCACGCTCAACGTTGTAAGTTCTTTTCAGAACTTAAGCACTATTTCTGGGATGAACCATATCTATTTAAAGCATGCCCCGATGGCATGATCAAAAGATGTGTTCACGGTTTAGAAACTCAAAAAATTCTAGATGAATGTCATCATGGACCCACTGGGGGACGTTATGGACCATCGATTACCGCAAAGAAAGTTTTTGATGTTGGATTCTATTGGCCAATCATATTCAAAAAAGCACTAACTCTGGTATAAAACTGTGACACCTGCCAACGTTCTGGTAGCATTTCACGAAGAGACGAGATGCCTTTGAACAACATCCAAGTTAGTGAAATTTTTGACATATAGGGAATTGATTTCATGGGAACTTTTTCCGAAATCCCATAAGTTTGAATACATTCTTATCGCAATTGATTACGTGTCAAAATGGGCAGAAGCCGAAGCTTTACCCACTAACGATGCACGAGTTGTAGTAAATTTCTTAAAAAAGCTTTTCTCTCGTTTCAGAATTTCAAAAGCTTTAATTAGCGACAGAGGAACTCACTTTTGTAATCGTCAAATGGAGAAAATCTTGAAAAAGTATGAGGTACATCATCTTATAGCCACAACTTATCATCCACAAACCAGTGGTCAGGTTAAAAATACCAACAAAGCCTTAAAAAGAATCCTCAAAAAGACAGTTAAGGATAATCCGTCTGTTTGGTAGAGAAAATTAGATGACGCTCTATGGGCATTTCGTACAGCCTACAAAACTCCAATCGGTACCACTCCATACCGACTTCTTTACAAAAACGATTTCTAGAGTTGCATGAGCTCGATGAATTGAGACTTCAAGCATATGAGAACTCCAAACTCTACAAAGCCCGAACCAAAGCCTATCATGATAAGAAACTTAGAGCTAGAAAAGAATTTAAGGCCGAAGACAAAGTTTTTGTTGGGATTAAAAGACTTCATGATGATCTTAGAGTTAATACTGCTAGTATAAAAGTTACTACTATTGGTGTAACTTAGTACTGCTAGTATATGTTAGTATTGCTTGAGTAAAGTTACAACTGTTAGCATAAAGTTAGTACTGCTAGTGTAACTTAGTACTGTTGATGAAGAATGAAGAAAATAGTCTAAGTAGTTAATACTGCTTGTACATAGTTAGTGCTGCTGGTATAAAAGTTAATGCTGCTGGTTATAACTGCTGAAAGATTACAACTGCTAGAAGAGTTTCTATTGTCAGAAGGATAAAGACAAAAGAAAGGATAAAGATGAAGATTGTTTATCAAGATTACTTGCGTGATAAGTATGAGATATTTTTGTAAAAGATTCGTGTAAGTTATTTGTTTAGAAGATCATGATAACTTAAAAAAGTATTGTAAGCCTTGTAGGACTCCTTGGTGTATAAAATGAGGTCCTAGGGCATAATGTTTATATATTTAGATATCTAGAAAAGTGATATTAGTAGCTTTAAGGTTTTGTAAACCCTAACACTATTAAGAGTGTTCGTTTTATATTGAGGCTGAAAGTTTGGTAAAATGTTTTGTTATTGATCGTGTTCATTACTGTTTCATTAAAATTCTTCTTAGTATCATTGACTAGATTCCGTATAGTCTTTGATATTCATAATCAAAGTTTCTGTCATAGTTGTTTTGGATTTATTCAATACAACTTAAGTTATACAAGCTAAGCAAGATCAATTCTATTGGTTTCAACAAGTGGTATCAGAGCTTGTGAGAAGCTTTGAATAAGAAGAAACTTTACTACACACAAGATCTACTTTTTCAAGAAGCAATGGAGTCTTAATCTACTCAAATCATCAAGATACCTATACTCTAACCTGGTGAGTATGATCTCTGGAAGATGAGGTTGGAGCAGTACCTATAGTGCATTGATTACACTCTATGGGAGATCATAGAAAATGGAAATGCACCCATAGTAACAAAACTTGTTGATGGTAAGGAGACCGCTATCCCTCCTACAAGTGTTGAAGAGAAGGCACATAGAAGGGCAAAATTAAAGGCAAGAAGCACTTTGTTGATGGCCTTACCTAATGAGCATCAATTAAAGTTCAACTCATACAAGGATGCCAAGACACTGACGCTGGCTATTGAGAATAGATTTGGAGGTAATGCTGCTACAAAGAAAACTTAAAAAAATCTTCTGAAGAAGCAATATGAAAACTTTGCTGCATCCAGCACATAAGTGATTAAGCAAACCTATGAAAGGCTTCAAAAGATAATTAGTCAACTTGAGATGCATGGTGAAGTTATCTCTCAAGAAGACATCAATCAGAAGTTCTTGAGAAGTTTGTCATAAGAATGGACTATGCATACAATTGTGTGGAGGAACAAACCAAACATTGAGACATTAAGTTTGGATGACCTCTTCAACAATCTGAAGGCCTATGAATCAGAGGTCAAGGGGACATCTAACTCAACTACTAATTCACACAATGTAGCCTTTTTTTCCTCTAGCAGCACTAACAGTGCAACTATAGCAGTTAATACTGCTTAGGGTGTTAATACTGCTAGCACTTAAGGTGCTACTGATAGCTCAAAAACTATTGAAAATTTGAGTGATGCTGTGATTTATTCCTTCTTTGCTAGCCAACCAAGTATTCCATAGATTGATAATGAAGATCTACAACAAATCCATCCTGGTGATCTAGAAGAGATGGACTTGAGGTGGAACATTGCTATGCTGACTATAAGGGCAAGAAGATTCCTTAAGAATACCAGAAGGAAGATGTACATAGCCAACAAAGAAAGAATTGGGTTTGACAAGTCCAAGGTAGAGTGTTTCAACTGCCACAAAATGAGACACTTTGCAAGAGAGTGCAGAGCACCCAAGAATCAAGACAGCAGGAATAGGGAGCCTACCAGAAGGACTGTGCCAGTTGAGGAACTACTTTAAATACCTTAGTGTCTCAGTGTGATGGCTTTGGCTATGATTGGAGTGACCAAGCAGAAGAAGGTCCAACCAATTTTGCTCTCATGGCTTACTTTTAACAAGTGCCATTCAAGTTCTTCTATTCTACAAACCTCTGAGGTAATCTAATGACTTAGAATTGTGTTCATCTTGTTTAGAGAATGTGTCCAAAATCTAAAAAGAAACAAGTTAACAATTAGTTAAAGACGTAAGAACATCTGGATAATATTGTCCCTCTTATAAAACAAGGTTTAGAATTGTAGAAGCTAGACTGTTAGTCTTTAAGAAAAATGAGTCTGTGTATGAGGAAGATATAAAACTCTTAAAACGTGAAATCTATTTAAGAGATTTAGATATTACAGAGCTTAAAAGGAAGTTAGAGTTGGCTACAAAAGAAAAAGATGAGGTTCAACTTACAATACAAAAATTTGAAAATTCATCAAAAAGCCTAAGTAAACTTCTAGACAGACATAAAAAAAAAAAAAATAAAAAAAAAAAAAAAAAAAATAAAGAAGATAATGGATAAGGTAAAACAGATTAAGAGGTATAATGCAGTCCCACCTCCCTATACTGGATTTTATGAACCTAAATCTGATTTAAGTTTATCCTATGTCTAGATGATTTGTGGAAGTAAAATGAGTCTGTTAGTGAGTCTATAGTTACAAAGCCTACTGTTGAGACTAATGAACCTAAGACTACTAGGAAAGAAAATGGAGCCCCAATTATTGAGGATTAGGTGTCTAAAAGTGAGGAATAAAATGTGCCTAAGGTTAAAACAGTTGAGATGTTTAATAAACCTAGTTTTGCTAAGATAAACTTTGTTAAGTCTACTGAGCAAGTAAAATCTCCTAGGAAAACATCAGTTGATAAAAATAGGCAAAACACACCTAGTCCTAGAGGGAACAAGAGAAACTGGAACCAACAGATGTCTCAAAAATTAGGGAGTAATTTTGAGATGTTCAACAAAGCTTGTCATGTGTGTGGTAGTTTTGATCATTTGAAGAATGATTGCAATAACTGGTATAATAATGGAAGATTTGCAAAACCAGTTTGGACCAATGTTCAAAGGGTGAACAAATAGAATTTCTCTAAATTAACTCACCCCAGTCCAAAAAGAAACATGGTTCCAAGAACAGTCTTAACTAGGTCTGGCCTAATTTCAGTTAATACTGCTAGACCAGTTAATACTGTTCAACCCATGATCACATAAATAATGCTGGACCCTGAAAAAATGATAATTAATAAAGCATATTCAAAAACTGCTTTTTAGAAAGGCCTTTTAACAAAATAACAACAACTAATAACAGTAATTTTACTAAAAAGGTTAATACTGTTAAGGGAACAAGGGTTAATATTGCTAGGCCAAAAGCAGTTATTAGTGCTGTTAAGGGAAACAAGGAAAATGCTGTTAAGGCCTCAGCATGTTGGGTTTAGAGACCAAAGCACAAAGTTTTAGACCATGTCTCCAGAAACAATGGTGCATCAATGTCCTTTAAAATATTTAACTATATTGATGCACAAGGCAGATCCAAGTCAGTAATGGCTTGGGTCTCCAAAAGAAATTAATTTTCTTACCATTATGTGCAGGTCAATCCATAGAAAGATTTAAAGAATAAAGGAGTGATTGATAGTGGATGCTCTAGGAACATGACTAGAAACAGATCCTATCTTTTTGATTATAAAGAAATTGATGGAGGATTTGTTGCCTTTGAAGGTAATTCCAAAGGAGGGAAAATTACTGGGAAAGGTAAAATAAGAACTAGTAAATTAGATTTTGAAGATGTGTATTTTGTAAAGGAACTAAAGTTTAACCTCTTCAGTGTCTCACAAATGTGTGACAAGAAGAATAGTGTTTCTTTTACTGATACTGAATGTGTTATTTAGCTCCAGACTTTAAGTTTAACTGATGAAAGTCATGTTTTACTTAAAGTTCCTAGAAAGGATAACAGGTTAAATGTGTTGACTTAAAGAATGTTGTTCCTCAAGGAGGTCTCACTTGTCTCTTTGCAAAAGTCACACCAGATGAATCTAATCTTTGACATAGGAGGCTTGGACATGTAAATTTCAAAATAATGAACAAACTAGTAAGGGGAAGCCTTGTAAGAGGTTTACCTTCAAAAAATTTTGAAATTAATCAAACCTGTGTTGCTTGTCAAAAAGGAAAGCAACACATAGCTTCTTGTAAGACCAAACAGTCAGTTCAATCAGCCAACCATTACAAATGTTGCACATGGATTTGTTTGGCCCAACATTGGTAAAGAGTTTAATGAAAAAGATGTACTGCCTAGTTGTCAAAGATGATTTTAGTAGGTTTAGTTGGGTTTTCTTTTTAGCCACTAAGGATGAAACTTCTGAAATCCTTAAAACATTTATAACAGGCATAGAAAATCTAATAGACCTTAAGGTGAAAGTGATTAGATGTGACAATGGGATTGAATTCAAGAATAGGATCATGAATCAATTCTGTGAAATAAAGGGTATTTAAAAGAGGGATTTTAGTGATGCTGTAGACTCCACAACAGAATGAGTAGCAGAAAGGAAAAATAATGACAACTGCTCAGTTCTCAGTGATATTAAAGGATTGAAAAGAACGGAAAAAAAAAAGGAAAAGAAATGAGAGGAAATTTCTTTTTTTTTACAATTGCACCTTGTGTTCTCGAGTTTGAAATTAGTAGGAAATAAAGAAAGAAAAGAAACATAAAAATTTACTTAATATGCCCCCCTTTCAAAACAAAGATATCTGCTTCAAAATCTAATTTTTTTTTTAATAAGTCATTTGTGGTTGATATACCTTTTATTTAAAATATTCTTTAATCAAACTAACAAGTAAAAATGCGCTTAAAAAAATATGCTGGTCCATGTCGTGAATATAATTGGCCTATGTGCAAAACCGCAAGAAAGCCCAAGAAATCACTAGCTCATAATAATCGCTAAATATAAAAGAAAAAACTTATGCGTCAGTTTTTGCCAGTAGGACTTTTATAATAGTTTCATTAAATTGAAAAAGATTAATGTAAAACACAGTGGTTGTGCGAGGGGACGACTCTTGGAAGAACATGCAGGGGGGGAGAAAGATGAGTGTCAATATAAGGCCGCAAGATGATACGAAGGTGAGGGAGCGTGTCCCAGGTCCCAATCCGCCCAAATATGGGAGGAAAGATTTAGAACAAAAAACCTTCAAATTTTCCTTCCTTTTCCTTCCCTTTCTTTTCCTTTCTTATTAAAATAAAACTCAAGAACACAAATATGTTTTTGTTCCCCTTCCTTTCCTTTCTTTTCTTCTGAAAATGAAACTCGAGAACTCGACGCGTGAAAGTTGAGTATATAGTAGGCTAATTTTTGAAGGAAAGTCTCTGGGCATAGCATAGCATACGTTACATAGCGAGGCCTCTATATAAGACCTCAATTGCCATCTCTCGTGATCTCTTCATGAGTTCTAGAAGAAACAGTATAACGTCGACAAGCGAAGTATGGAGATATGTCTCTAAAAAACTACATGAGGGTTGTAGTTACATACTACTGTGTTCCATGCCTCTAAAACAATAGTTTTAACTACAGCTAACTATAGGAACTTTTTCTAGTAGAAAACCTGCCATAAGCTTCATGAGACCATGTAACAAGACTCGTAAAGACACCAGATGTAACAGCTCCTATAATATTCTGACCATGAGATCACCTAGGTAAATATTGATGTGATTTAATGACACTGCGAAGGTCTTTCCTCGCACGGATATCGTTCGGCTGTAGGTCATAGTTATGGTGGTGTATGTTATTTTATTATCTTATGTGGAGGGAGGGGAGGGCGAGGTTGGCGGGGGGGGGGGTTGTAGTAGTTGCTATTTATAGTTGATTGGTGTTAGATTAATGCATGTTAAATGTATGAGAATACACCTAATATTGCAGAAAGTGGACCTAATTGGCTTTTTGATATAGATGTACTAACAAATTCTATAAACTATAAGCCAGTTGTTGTAGGGAATCAATCTAATGGTAATGCAGGTACAAAAGCATGTAATGATGCAGGTAAAGCTAGAATGGAGACAGTACCTAGCAAAGATTACATTCTACTACCAATGTGGCCTGCTGATCCACTATTCTCTCAAGATTCAAAGAGTTCTCCTGATGCTGGATTCAAACCATCAGGGGAGGAGGAAAAGAAGGATGCTGAAGATCCAGGGAATGAAAGTGGAAATCCAACTGAAGGGAAAGATAGTGAGGTTCCAAGTACAGAGGAGCCAAGAATTAATCAAGAGAAGGATGATAATATTAACAGCACTAACAATATTAATACTGCTAGTGATGGAAACAGCACTAACAATGTTAATGTTGTTAGTTCAACTGTTAATGCTGCTGGCTCAGAAGTTAATGTTGTTGATCCAAAAACAAGCATTGAACTTCCAAATGATCCAAATATGCCTGAATTGGAAGATATTGTTTATTCAGATGATGATGAAGATGTTGGTGCAGAGGCTGACATGAACAATTTAGATGCATTTATGCCTGTCAGTCCTATTCTAACTACAAGAATACACAAAGATCATCCAGTTGACCAAATCATTAGAGACTTGAATTCAGCACCTCAAACAAGAAGAATGACAAAGAATTTGAAAGAACATGGTTTGTTTAGTTCAGTTCAGCAAAGAACAAACCATAAAGACTTTCAAAATTTCTTGTTTGCATGTTTCTTATCACAAGAAGAGCCCAAGAAGGTAAGTTACAACATGTTTAGACCTTGGTGGATTTACCTAATGGCAAAAGGGCCATTGGTATTAAATGGGTATACAAAAACAAGAAAGATGAAGAGGCATTATGATTAAGAATAAAGCAAGATTGGTTGCACAAGGATACACACAAGAGGAAGGAATTGATTATGATGAGGTTTTTGCTTTGGTTGCTAGAATTGAAGTAATTAGGCTATTATTAGACTATGCCTCATTTAAAGACTTTGTGGTGTATCAGATGGATGTCAAGAGTGCTTTTTTGTATGGAAAAATTAAAGAGGAAGTCTATGTTTGTCAACCACCAGGATTTGAAGATCCAGACTTTCCTGATAGAGTTTACAAAGTAGAAAAGGCTCTTTATGGTTTGCATCAAGCTCCCAGAGCTTGGATGAGACCTTGTCTACTTATTTGTTAGAAAATGGGTTTTAGAGAGGAAAGATAGATCAAGACTTATTTTACAAACAGAAGAGACAAAGGTGATATGCAGTTAGTTTAAGTATATGTAGAGAGATATCAATTTGGCTCTACAAAGAAGTCATTATGCACTAATTTTGAGAAAATGATGCATAAGAAGTTTTAAATACGTTCTATGGTGAACTCATATTCTTCCTAGAAACTGCAAGTGAAGCGGAAGGGAAGATGGATTTTTATAAGCCAAGATAAAATAAAGTGACTGATATTTTGAAGGAATTTACTTACAGTGATGTCCAAGACAGCAAGCACACCCATGGGAAACCATAAGCCCTTTGCCAAAGATGCAGGATGGTAAGATGTAGATTGGGAAAAAAAAAAAAAAACCCAAAAAACTTATTTTATGGGGTAAAAAAACAATAAAAAAATAGATCCATGATTGGATCATTGATGTATCTAACTTCTTCAAGGCAAAATATTTATGTTTGCAGTATGTACTTATTTCCCCCCGCAATACTCCAAAGTCAATCCTAAAAATTCACACAACTTCATGCTGTGAAAAGGATCATAGATACTTAAAAGGTCCATGCTAAATGTATGCCTTTGTGGTATCCAAAAGATTTTGTTTTATTTACCTTTTGAATTATTAGTCATATACTTACAGTGACTAAGCAAGAGCAAGCTCGATAGAAAGTTTCCATCAACAGAGGTTTGTCAATTCCTAGAGTGTAGATATGTATTTCATGGTTAATGCAAGAAGACAAATGTGGTTGCTAATCCATACAACAGCAAAATAAAAAAAAAAACAAACTGAAGCTGAGGTGATATAGCAGCATCCGAAATGATGTGGAACAGGTGCTTAGGATTTCAAAATCAACGCTAGATTAATGGAATAACTTTATGCATACTAAGATTTTATATTGAAAATGTAGAGTACTATAATCAAATGTGAAGAAACCAATTTCCCTCAAAACAAAGCAAATTGAGATTTGGCATCACTTTATCATAGATTCCAATAAGAAGAAGTGTGGAAACCATAAAGATCGTTGTAAAGCTCAGTTTGTTTAGAACTTTAATCTAGGATGAACAATAACAAAGAACAATAGAATGCACAACGGAATAAACATTAAGAACATTCTTTATTATTGCTTAACAAGGTTTCATCATCATCTTTATACAATGACTACTATAAGCCCCAATTCTACGTAATCAATCGTAGACGTTCGTTAATCTAAACTATATAAAAATCAAAGATCCTTGAGGCTAAACCACAAACAACCCTAGCGTCAACATTAAACGAACTCAGCCTAGCGACACACACACACACTTTCCTGGTGTTTACATCTTGACACACAGAAAACTATATCTAGGGATCTCTTTATATAGTAGAGTCCATCTAGATTTACAAGGGAAAACATAATTGTATAAGGAAACTAAATCTTTTAATTCTTTAATAAACTTCATCTTTTCAAGAATCATATCTTTTGTAATCTTTTATCTTTTATAGAATATCCTCCACCAGCTTGTAGAATTCCATAATTGTCATTTAAATCCGTCTTGTTTCATTTTCATTCATTGTTTTGTCTTATCAACTCAAAATATATTTCCCAACAAGAAGCTTATTCAGATGATCAAGATTCACACAGATCAGAATGTTACAAATTTGCTTACAAAAGCATTTGATGTTAGCAGATTTAAATATCTGATTGCAGGTATTGTAATGCTTAACATCTGAAGTATTGATTAAGGGGATGCTAATTGTGTTCATATGCAGCGGATTATACACAAATGATGATTGAAAAGGAATGCAAAATCTACTAAGGATGAACATTTGAGTTAGTACTGGTAACTTTAAGTTTCTGTTGTTAAGTATAATTAGTGCTCCTAGTTATAATTAATACTGCTAAGTTAATATTGTTAGTTATACTTAATACTGTTAAGTATAATTAATACTGAGAGAATTGTGAGCAAAAAGAATTAAGAGAAATTAAAAAATAGACAGAGAAAATTATGAGTAAAAAGAAATGAGAGAAATAAAAAACAGACAGAGAGAATTGTGAGTAAAAAGAAATGAGAGAAATCAAAAACAGAAAGAGAGATGTGTGAACTAAAAATAGAAAGAGTGACTTTGTGAGCAAAAAGAATTGAGAGAATTGGTGAGAATTAAAAACAGAAAGGGAGATGTGTGATATAAAAACAAATAAAGTGAATTGGTGAGAAAAATAATTGAGAGATACAGTGAGAATAAAAACAGAAAGAGAGCTGTGTGGTATAAAAATAGATAGAGTGAATTGGTGAGAAAAAAAATTGAGAGATATAGTGAGAATAAAAACAGAAAGAGAGCTTGTGAGAATCAAAATTGATAATGGAAATGCTTTTTGGAACGAAATTGGAGTTAATGCTGGTGACTCAAAGTTAATGCTGCTAGGCATACACTTACTACTGCCAGTGTTCGTTACTGCTGTTAGGCATAAACTTACTACTGTTGGTTAAGTTAATACTGCCAGGCATAACTTACTACTGCTGGGTCAGTTAATACTGTTAGGCTTAACTTAGTACTGCTAGTTCAAGTTAATGCCATTGATGGTGATTTCATAAATACTTTAATTGAGGGTTTCTTTCAATCACTTAATCATTTTCAATCTTTGTTATACCCTCTAATCATAAACCCTAACTCAATTTCATTATTAATCATCAAAACCCAACATAAATGGCTGCCTTAAAGTTCGCTAGTTCACACAACATGGTCACATTCTTAGATAAACCCACTGAAAGTGACGGATTCGAGCAAATTATGGATTTTTTAAATGTACATCCTATCAAATATGTGTTAACGGTTAATCCCATAATCTATACTTCATGTATTGAGCAATTCTGGACTACTGCAAAGGTGAAAACTGTTAATGGAGAAGTGTAGATTCAAGCCCTAGTGGATAAGAAGAAGGTGATCATCACTGAGACAAGTGTAAGAAGTGATCTTCAATTAGAAGATGCTGAAGGTACTGAATGTCTGCCAAATGCTACAATTTTTGAACAGCTGACACTTATAGGGTATGAAAATCTTACACAAAAGCTTACATTCTATAAAGCTTTCTTTTCACCTCAATGGAAATTTCTTATCCATACAATTCTGCAATGCCTTAGTGCTAAGACTACTGCTTGGAACGAATTTAGTAGCACTATGGCCTCTGCTGTCATCTGTCTTGCCACAAACCAAAAATTCAACTTTTCCAAGTACATTTTTGATAATATGGTGAAGAACTTGGAGGGTGGGGTTAAATTTCTAATGTATCCAAGGTTTGTGCAAGTGTTCCTGGATAAACAAGTTGAAGGAATGTCCAAACATAAAGAGATTTATGTTACACCTTCTCACACTAAGAAGGTCTTTGCTAACATGAAGAGGCAGGGAAAAGACTTTTCTGGTAGGGACACACCTTTATTTCCAACCATGATTGTTCAAGCACAAGAACAAGTAGGTGAAGGTTCAGAGATACCAACTGATTCCCATCATACACCCACCACTACTTAACCATCAACATCTAAACCCTAAAAGATACAGTCTAGAAGGAAATAGAGGAAAGACACTGAGGATCCTCAACTTAGTGGTCCTACAAAACCTGTAACTGATGATATTGAAAATGTGGCAAGTGTACCTACACATTCTAATGATCCATTACTTAGTGGTGAGGATAGACTAAAACTAAATGAATTGAAAGAGAGGGTTAAGAAGCTGGAAAAGAAAGGAGGGTCAAGAACTCACAGGCTTAGAAGATTATACAAGGTTGGTAGATCTGCAAGAGTGGTTTCCTCTGAAGATGAAGGTTTGGGTGCTCAGGAGGATGCATCCAAACAAGGGAGGAAAATTGATGAAATTGACCAAGATGCAGAGGTTACATTAGTTGATGAGACTCAGGTGAGGTATGGTGATAATTTGATGTTTGATACTGGTGTTCTTGATAATGAACAAGATATGGCAGAGAAAGAGGTTGATATGGCTAAAAAGGATGTTAGTACTACTGATCCAGTTACTACTGCTGGTGAAGTAGTTACTACTGCTAATGTTGTAGTTAGTACTGCTGAAGTTACTACTGACAGTACTACAACAACAACTGTTGATGAGTTGACTCTGACTCAGACCTTAATAGAAATCAAAGCAGCTAAACCCAAGGCTGTTACAACTGCTGCTACAACAACTACAACTGCAAAACCCAAGGCTAGAGGTGTTGTAGTTCAAGAGCCAAGTGAATTTACAACAACAACATCACCTTCACAATCATCACAACTTCCATAGGCTAAAGACAAAGGCAAGGCAAAAATGGTTGAGCCTGAAAAACCTTTAAAGAAGAAAGATCAGATTATGTTTGATAAGGAGGTTGCTCAAAAACTTCAAGCTCAATTAGATGCTGAATTGGAAGAAGAAGAGAAGCTTGCAAGACAAAGAGAAGAAAATGCAAAAATTGCTGAATGGGATGATGTTCAAGCTATGATGGATGCAGATTATGAGCTAGCTGCAAAATTACAAGCAAAAGAGCAAGGAGAATTGACTATTGAAGAAAAGTCAAGATTGTTTGTGGAGCTCATGAATAGAAGGAAGAAGCATTTTGCAAGACTTGAGCAGAAGAGCAGAGAAGAAAACCACCAACTAAGGCTCATAAGAGAAATACAATGTCTACTTATCTGAAAAACATGGCTGGATACAAACACAATCAATTAAAGACCAAAAGCTTTAAGGATATTCAGATGTTATTTGATAAAGCCATGACAAGGGTAAACACATTTGTGGACATGGATACTGTAACAACCCGAGTTTTACGACGCGTATGACGATCGTGAATCCGACGTCATAATTATTATTTTATAAATTCGTATGATCGAACGTCGGCATTTAATATTTTAATCGCCGAGAATAATTATTTTCGTGTTTTATTACGAATAATATTGGAGATATTTTTAAAATATTTATTTTTGACGTTTCGCGAGTCGACGTTTGACCGCGCGTTCGTTAACCGTTTCGAGCATCGTAAAAATGTACGACGCGACTCGTTATTATTTTTAAAATCGTAAATTTATTATTTTTACGAATGTCGTCTTTTGTTCCTTGTCTTGAGCAGAATTCGCGTTTTAAAGTGTATACATTTATTAAATGTTTTAAACCAAGAAAAATATGACGGAAATAAAAATATTTACGAAAGTGGTGACCCGAGCTTTGGCCGTATAAACAACAAAAGAAAATACATTTGTACTAGATTTGAAAGAATAAAATGGAAGGAAGGACTATTTTTGTTAAATTGCCAAACTATTTTCCTATAAAAGGAAGCACACACACACTTATTTTCTCTTTAGTCAAAATTTTCTTTCTCCTTGCTCCTCCCTAGCTCACGTCCGGCCAAACAAACACCACCCTATTCCGGTCAAATCTCCGACATGCATTACGATCTATTTACATATTATTGATCCTTGCATCAAGGCCTACACATCCCACTAAAAATATTTCACATGCATTGAGTTTTGAAGAAGTTAGATTTTTGGTTGGTTCTTGAACATTTCGTGTATAAGAGGGGTGTTTGTGAAGCTAGATAAGTGTTTTAGAAGTGTGGGTTTAAATAGAAAAAGCTTCGGTTTTGGTTTCGGGTGGTGTTCGAATCTCGGTTAGAAAAGAAAAGGGACAAGACAAGTCTTGGTCGAGTCCGACTTACCTCGTATAGCATTGTGAGCGTTTCTAATTACTTGTAGTTTATTTTGTTTTCGCGATTTAATTAGTTATCGGAAAATATATGTGATGAAATCCAATGAACTTGCGTCGTCTAGTTAGATTTTGTTGTTGGTTGATTGAGCGAATTGGGTAATGTTTATAGACCATTTTGGATATATTGTGAATGAGTTTTTGGGTCAAAAATGGATTTTTGGCGTGTTTTGAAAGTAATAAATTCGAGCAGAAAGTTTGGCTCAGATTTCGAGGTTCGAGATTTCATAAAAACTGATTTTTGATGTTAAAATATGATAGAGTTCGTCCTAATGTACGTTTCGGTAATTCGAACGTCCCGTAACTCCTTATAACGAAGAAGTTACGGCGAAAACAAGATTTGAAAAGTTATAAATGTTCCAAACAGCTATTGCATTTTTCTAGTTGCTATCAGGAAATTAAAAGCTCGTTTTGAGCACTTTCGAGTCCGTTTCGGCCTTCCGGCGAAACACGAAAGTTGCTCAGAATGATGTTTTACTTTGCCGCGAGACTCGCTGATCTTGAAATCGAGTAATAACGGGTCAAAACCCATGGTCAAAGTCTGTGTTTTTATTAAAATAGTCAAAGTTCCTGCAGAAACTTGCAGGGGCATTTTGGTCATTTTCTGTCGAGTTTCGGGTCTCGGCTAAAACTAAAAAGTTGTCCGGAATGTCGTTTTACATAAAATCTCTTTTGAGTCCGAAGCGTGAAAATGTGATATAACGGGTCATTTGGAGTGGGTCAGATTTAAGCATTTACATATACATAAAGTCAAAGTCAATAAAAGTCTAGCGTTGACTTTTGAAAGTCAACGGGTTAACACTAAACTTGTCGGGGGATAATAAAAGTAACTAAACGTTATTATTATTATGAGTATAATGTTTTAGACTTAACGATTATTATGAGCGGAGAAGATACTAAAAATAGTAACTTTTAGAATATTCAAGTATAAGACCGATGTGAGTAATTAATAATCAAATTGAATGTCTAGGGTTCGACGAGAAAACTATATATTATTATAAAAACAATTGGATAACGAGACGTACTAAATATGGTAACTTTCCGATAATAGTAACTTTCCAAAAATAGAAAGTTTCCTAAAATAGATAGTTTTCGATTAAGCTATGTAAAATATAAATAAAGGAATGATCGTCATCACATGTATGAATATATATATACTATATATATGATTTTGTTGATACGATGTACGCATCGTTGATTACAATTTTTGGTATAGTAATCGAACGACGTAATTTATAGGTCGTGATCGTGTTCGTTGATTTTCCGTGGATTGTTTCGATTAATTGATCTTCAGCTTCGATCAAGGTGAGTTCATAGCCTCGCTTTTAAGTGTTTTAAATGTTTTTAAACCCGCAAGGGGGATACTTGTTTTTAAATTGAGAACGCAATATGTTTTGATGCTAAATATGATTCCATTCACTATTGAGTATATGCCTTTTACTGTGTAGCCGTTAATTGCCTTGTTGTTGGCTGTGGAACGCTAATGCATTTAATAGATCTATTGGGTTTTGATACACTGTCCCCCTGTCCGGGGTTTGAATCAGTTGTGACCACCCTGTCAAACGGACATTTTGTAGTTAGTATTAGGAGAAGTGGCATACTTCTCGGACATGATTTCGTCCTACGGGAATGAATGTGTTAAGTTTCGGTACATGGGCTCATTAGTTGGAAATCAATATTTTTATAACTTGTCTTACGAGCAATGTTATATGTTTTGTTGAACCAAATATGCGTTCTAACTGTTATTTGTAAACTCTATGAATTCACTCAACGTTTTGTTGACGTTTTTAAGCATGTATGTCAAGTTAGGTTTTGTTGATGACTTGGACGGGACGGAACGCGGATATCAAGGACGATGTGTCTGTGAAGTAGTGTCAAATATTGAAACAATGTTTTTAGAAACCAAATCGTGTTATGACTTTTAGAAATAATTTCTATGTTGGTATTGGGACCTATGTAACTCTGATCTTTCTTATAAATGAAATAAAGTTTGTTTTATAAACGTATTTTTGAACGTTTACTGGGACTCGTGAGCACGTATTATGAAGTAGCACCCCAAATGTTGTATTCGGCTGCGTATCGTATTTTGGGGGTGTTACAGATACAAAGTTGGTGAAAGGCAGTGAGACAAGAACAGAAGGAAGTTCTAAAAGAGCAGGAGAAGAACTTGAATCTGAAAATTTAAATAAGCAGAAGTTAGATGAGAACGTAGAAGCTGAATTAGATGATGATCAAGAAGAAGCAGAGATGAAAAAGTATATGGAGATAGTTCCTGATGATGAGGTAGCAATCGATGCTATACCTCTAGCCACTAAGCCTCCAATCATTGTTGACTGGAAAATCATCATAGAAGGAAATATGGGATACTTTTAAATCATAAGAGCTAATGGAAGTTCAAAGAGGCACTTATCTATGATTCAGATGCTTCAGAATATTGACAGAGAAGACTTGGAAACACTCTGGAAGTTGGTTAAAGCTAAGCAAGGGTTAACAAGGCCAGATGAGGGCTATGAGAGAGTGTTATGGGGTGATCTGAAAGTGATGTTTGAACCTGATGTAGAAAGTAAAGTATGGAGGAATCTACAAGGACACAAAGAAGCTATTTTCTTCAAGTGGAGTACATTTTGCGAGGTTTTAAAATCTGCATATATTTATGCTGGTAGAGAAAAAGTATCCTCTTACACCTGCAACAATCACAGAAATGCTCAACAAGAAGCTTCAAGCTGACCATTGGAATGAAATGTGCTATCAACTTCTTAAGCTCATGACAAAACAGCTCAAGAATCCTGGAAGTGTTTGAATGCATCCTCCTAGTGAAGATAAAGCTTTTAATCAAGAAACTTGAAGATTCAGAAGATGAACATCAAGTTTAGGGGAGGATTGTTGGGATTAAAAGACTTTTTGAAGCTGTTTGGAAGTTACTGCTGCTAAGGTTAGAGTTACTGCTGCTAAGCATAACTTAGTGCTGTTAGTGATATTAGTGAAAAATATGCTAAGTAGTTAGTACTGCCAGTTACTACTGCTAGTATATATTACTACTGCTAATGGAAGTTAAGACTGCTCAGAGACTTAGAAGAAATACTACTAAGTAGTTAATACTGCTAGTATAAAAGTTACTACTGTTAGTGTAACTTAGTACTGCTAGTATATGTTAGTACTGCTTGAGTAAAGTTACAACTGTTAGCATAAAGTTAGTACTGCTAGTGTAACTTAGTACTGCTGATGAAGAATGAAAAAAATATTCTAAGTAGTTACTACTGCTTGTACACAGTTAGTGCTGCTGGTATAAAAGTTAATGTTGCTGGTTACAACTGCTGAAAGATTACAACTGCTAGAAGAGTTTCTACTGTCAGAAGGATAAAGACAAGAGAAAGGATAAAGATGAAGATTGTTTATCAAGATTACTTACGGGATAAGTATGAGATATTTTTGTAAAAGATTCATATAAGTTATTTGTTTAGAAGATCATGATAACTTAGGAAAGTATTGTAAGCCTTGTAGGACTCCTTGGTGTATAAAAGGAGGTCCTAGGGCATAATGTTTATATATTCAGATATCTAGAAAAGTGTTATTAGTAGCTTCAAGGTTTTGTAAACCCTAACACTATTAAGAGTGTTCGTTTTATATTGAGGCTGAAAGTTTGGTAAAATGTTTTGTTATTGATCGTGTTCATTACTGTTTCATTAAAATTCTTCTTAGTATCATTGACTAGATTCCGCATAGTCTTTGATATTCACAATCAAAGTTTCTACTATAGTTGTGTTAAATTTATCTTGCATAACTATATCTTATACAAGCTAAGGGATTAAAGATCTATTCTATTAGGATCAACAGTTCTCCCTGTATAACTCTAAATACAAATTTAAAGCCCCAAAGCTTAGATCAAAGTGATATGGATCGTTCATAGTCAAACATGGTTATCCATTTGGATATGTTGAATTGTATGACAAACATGGAGGAAGCTTCATTGTTAATGGACACCGTGTTAAACTCTACCACGATGAGGAGCAATTAAATGAAGTTACCATAGAAGAGATTCACCTCATGTGTGAGGACAGAAGAATGAAAGCTATTCTATTCATGGTACCGTTTCCAGCCAACTACCGTGAAACCATGCCATGGGCATAGAAAAAACCGTACATTTACAGTGTCATGGAAAACACCTGTAATGAAGCTAAGCTGGATGATTTAGATAAAACTGGGAAAGGAATAGTGATCAAGAATGTTTTGTATGTCCCAAGAGAAGGGTCATCACTTGAAAAGAAATGAAAGAAGCACCCGAGTCCGGCTGACGACTCACTCAAAAATCAAGCGTTTCTCGGGAGGCAACCCGTGTATTTTAGTTAATTAGTTTAAAAAAACGTCCGCACCCGCAATAAAAGTTAAGTGTGGGGGTGCGACATTCAAAAATATATATGTTTGTTTGCATTTCTTTTGTATTTCAGATTCTTGCAGGAAATAACGCACTTGGCAGCTCAAGTACTACCGCACATGCATGAACACCTGGTTTTTCTCTTATTTTCCTATTTTGATTTTTGCCATTTTGCCGCATTGAGGGCAATGCTAAATGTAAGTGTGGGGGGGATAGGGAAAACGAGGTTGTTTTTAAATTTTTGAGCTAACTTAAAAATTGTTTGCCCTGGTAGTCTAGTTGTTTTCATAAATTAAATCAAGATGTGTCCCAGTAATAAGTGTATACACATGATAAGAAATAGATCAGAATAACATCAGTTTGTTTTTAAAATACGCTTTAATGCCTTGAGCTAACCATCTCGGTTAGTCCAACATTTTTCATGGTCCCATTTATTAGTTATATTGTCCTTTGCTTTTAAAAGAAAAATATTACACATAGTTTACCTCTACCTAAATAACCAAAGCCTACAGGTTAGTTGCTAGCTACGTGGATCGATGGTAGATATGTAGGAAATCCTTATGAATTTTTGAGAGAGTTGCTAGCTCCATGCTTAAGGACATATAATCCTTTGCTAGTATGTCGATCGGAGGTTGATCGAATGAAAAAAAGAGTGAATAAATAGCCAATGAAGCTATAAATCTTATGAAGATGAAGAAAATTGGTGTCGATTAGCCAATGTGCTAAGTCGTGACACAGTTATACGTTTATCTCGAAATTCATATAGGATAGTAGTAAGCGGTAGCTAGCAACATGGTGGTTTGTATACTTTGGTTTTATAAACCAAATTCTACACCTGTACCATTTTCCATTAAAAACAGTTAGCATGTTTCTTTAATGTGTACACTTGGACTTATCGAGTACTTGTGCTTGATAAATTGCATCTCATTTGAGGAAATTGTTTTCTAGATTTGCTTGAGGGCAAGCAAAGTTTAAGTATGGGGGGATTTGATAACGCTCAAATCGAGTATGTTTTGGGAGCGTTATTCATGCTTTTGTATTAGTTATTTGGTCAGTTACCTATGGTTTTATTACTCGATTATGTCAAAATATGCTTTCTAGTGTAATTGCAGCCAAATACAAGAAAACAAGAAAAGAATAGACGAACATGCGAAGATTATCGCAAGTACGAATAATCCCATGTCAGGATCAAGTGCAGAAGCATCTCAAAGAAGAAGAAATCTAATTACTCAAGCTTCCAAGACCTGAGATCAAGTTATAATAGAGATATGGTGAAGTACAAAGGCCCACGGCCAAGCACAACTCAAGCAAGAGCATTAAACGAGAAATCCAGCAAAAAGATTCCACCAGCGACATCCCAGCCGCCCGGCTAGAGAGTCTGCCGCCCGGCTCTTGGAGCCCACATTTTTCATTTCACTCTAGAAGAAACCTGGAAAGCCAAGAAGGATCTAGACCCTCTAAACCGACTTTGGACACCCCTTTAGACCCTGGAACCGACATAAAATAGTAGTATAAATAGGAGACCCCTATGCCTCATTTTAACACACACCTCACTATTCTCCAACCCTAAATCCTAGTCCTCATAGCCACTACTCCTCTCCAAAGCCATCTAAGTCCAGGAAAGTCAGGAAGAAGCTCTAGGAAAGCCAAGAAGGAGGAAGGATCCCTCTAAGTCACAAGTTTGTCATTTCCTAGTTTACATTCCTTTAAGCTTTTGCAATACTTTTGTAAGAAAATATGTCATTTCTATTTTCTAAAATGACTTACAGTTACATGAGACCGTAACTCATGCTTAATGACAATGGCTTATGTGCAAATCAGTACATAACCCGAACCTTAAAGAATGGAAAGTCTATCTTTAACGATAACTTATCATAACAATGAGAAAAGAATTTTTCTCAGTCTTGAGCTGTTTAGTCAAGACATTCAAAGTTTTTTTACTCAAGAAAGGAGAGTGTATGCATAAGTGCGCTTATCTTTACCGTTAGAAGAGAAGTCTTCTAACATGTGGTTTTTTAAGAGTTGAACATAATTTTTCAAGAATTTTTTAATGATAATTCAAAATCTTTCAAAATTGTGTGTTCAACACTCCATCCCTCACAAAACTTTCAAAGACGGTCATTTTAATAACATGTGGTATCATTTTTTTTAAACGAGTTTCAATTTTTGAGAGGGAGCTTTTCGAAAACAAAAGTTGTAATGTTTTTGGATACATCATCTCACGACAATTCTTTTGTATTCAAAACATTATCAAAAATATCTTAATAACAAATTGGTATAATGACATAACTTACTTTTGAATGTTTTTATAAGTTGATTCGGTGTCTGAGCATATTTTTTTAAGAATTCTTTAATGACATTTTATAATCTTTCAAAATTGTGTGCTCAACACTTAAAAGTTTTGATGTTTTGTGAACACATTATTTCACGACTATTTTTTATGTTTTCATAAACATATAGTGTCCGAGTATAATTTTTTCAAGTATTCTTCAACGAAATTTCATAAATTCAAAAATTATGTTTTCAAAACTATCTCTATCCCTCAACATTACGTTGGTGGTATTTCAACAATAATTGTAGAATATATGATGTATCTAAACACACAACAAATATGGAAGAAAGCTAGAGAGAGAAAGAGATGGAGGGTTTCTTCAAGTGAGAGAAAGTGAAAGAGAAAATTAGATTATGAAATTTGAGAAATGAAACAACCAACACCCTCTCCAAGCTATAGAGAGAGTACTTATACTCCAAGTACAGCCAGCCATGGGCCTTGGCTTTCATGGGCTTTCCATTGGCTTTGGCCTAATGATTTGTGAAATTCACACTGTAAATATATAATATATAATAAAATATATATAAGTATAAAAATCAACAAGAGCAATGATACCGAGAAGTAGTATAGAGTGTTCCCGGGTCGTTTATCCCCAACGAGGCTGGAATGGAAAATCGATACAATCGAAGATTTGAGTTTGAAGGAAGGAATTAGTTTGGGAAGTTGAAAAAGTCAAATTAGATAATAACGAACTAAAATGTTTAAGAAAAACCTATATATTATGAAATTAAACTAGAAACGACGGGCCCCGAATCGAACAAAAAGGGGGAAAACTTAAAATCTTTAAAATACCCTACGACGAATTTTTTTCACTTCTAAACTACTATATGGGTGACAAAAAACAAGGAATGAAAAAAAGACTGACCGAAAACGGAGTTCGTTTGACCAAAAACGAAGTCAAAACAATATCCCGCACCCGGGACCGTGCTTTTAAAAAAGTAAAAAGGTTGTAAAAAATTGACACTACAAAATTTTTATTATTTTTCTACAAAACTAGATGATAAAGAAAATTTTCTAAAATAGCAAAAATATTTTTTTGTAATTTTTGTTTTTTTTTATGATTAAATAAACTTTTAACTAAAGTAAATTATAAAAATATTATATTAAACGATTAATAAAAATTCTGACAAATTTACAAAAAATTACGTGAGACACTTTAATGGTCCTACGAAAAATAAGAAACAAAAATAAGCTACAGAAATAAGCCCCGAAATAAGCTACACAGCTTATATAAGCTTATAGCCCAAAAACATACTTAAATACCAAACGCCTTGGGTCTTTAACGAAAAAGACCCAAGGGCGCAGTGGTAGAGTGTGTATGTAAAAGGGGGTTTGTATCGCTTGGTCCCGGGTTCGAGTCTTGCTCACCCGGGCCAAGTGTCTTTCCCCCTTTTTTATTTTTTTTGCAAACTCTAGGGTAGAAAATGTAAAAGACAAAAGTACAGGGTAGGCGGGCAAAGATTTGGGAATTTACACTACTATGAAAACGTGTAACCCTGTACTATCAAAGATATACAAAACAGACCCTACGATTCTAGCTTATTTTTGGCTTATTAAAAATTGAGAATTAGCAAAAACTTAAAACTACAAACTTATTAAAGAGCTTATTCCTAACAACTTTAATAAAAGTGACTTCTACTTTAGACAAAAGAATAAGCTAGAAAGTAAGCAAATCAAAAGCTGTTACAGTAAGTTGATGCTTAACAAGCTTTTTGGACTTTGGCTTATTCTATGCTTAATACTTGATGAAATTTGAAACTGAAAAATGCTTATTGTAGCTTAAGATGTGCACTGAAAGTATCTATAGAAAGATAAGCTAAGTCTTAACAAATATTATAAGAAAATTGAAATGAAAAAGTGCTAGTTTTCCTTAAAACTGAAATAAGCTTTTTCAAATAAGCTAAACAGCTTATTTTTAAGCCTCAAAAGCTGAAATTCTAACAATGAGCTATTCTACTTATCTTGAATTGACCTAGGTAAAAGGTTTCTAAAAATTCCTACTAAAAATAAGAAATCAAGAAGAAAATTAAGCTAGGAATATAAGTTGCTGTTGGTTGTTGCTGATGCAATCTATTGCTGATGCAATTGACCTAAGCACTTATTTGTAGGCTAAATTTTGAAA
The DNA here is from genome assembly GCA_026074375.1 of Tanacetum coccineum. Taxonomy (NCBI): domain Eukaryota; kingdom Viridiplantae; phylum Streptophyta; class Magnoliopsida; order Asterales; family Asteraceae; genus Tanacetum; species Tanacetum coccineum. Next base: position 22,762 of record BQNB010029289.1, on the reverse strand, counting down.
TGAGAACTCTAAAACCTTACTTACTTATCATGTCTAAAACTGAATTGTCTATGTTTGGACTCTAAAGTACCTTAAATCTCTAAACACTAAGACTATCTACACAAATAAACTGCCCTGGTGCAAATGATGAGTTTTTAAACTCTAAACTTTGTAAAACTAAACTCTAACCTTTAAAACCTGCTTAAAACTTGCTATACTACCCTAACACAACTGAATGAACAACTTTGACATAGAGAAGTTGACTTTAGGAGTCAAAAACATCTAGTGCCAAACACTCCTTAATGGAAAACTGCCTAAACTAAGTGAGCTTAAAAACTGGTTTAAAAACTAAAACAGCTTAAGCTTTTTATCTACTCACTCTAATTTTAACCTAATTAAGCTATTTGAACTATAAGACCTACAGCTTATTAGAAAGAAATAGCTAGTTTCTCTCTTAGGCTTATTACACTACTTATGACAGAATTTAAGGAATGAGAACTAGAAATGATTATAACTAGAACAGAACAAAGCTAATACATCTACAAGCTAATAAAGAAAAGTGAAACAGGATTAAACATGAAAATTCAAAAGAAATAAGCAATTTGATATAAGCTATATATTTGCTAAAATGAAATTTAGAAAAGGAAACCTGAAATTTGAAGAGTCTTCTTCACCTAGACATCCAAGTGAAGAGTCTAGGTGATCCTAATGGCTTCCAAAAGCCTCTAACCTTAAAAACCACAATAAGCTGAATTTGAGCTTATTTGCTCTTGTTGCTTCCAAATTAAGCTCAAAACTACTCAAGTGTCCATGATAGATGTAAAATGTAAGAATTGAGTAAATGAATCACTAAAACAGAACTTTAGCTAATATTTGAGCTTGTGAATAGTAATAAGCTCAAATGAGCTTATTTGATGAAAATCACTTAAACTTGAAAACAAATGACAAGAACACTTGTAAACTGAATCGTATTGAACAAATGAAGAAGTACAAGCTTATAATTGTGAAGAGTGAATACAGAGCTTTAAAGTATTTTAAAAAAAAAACTTGAAAGTAAAATGCTTAATATTGAGGAAATACAAAACGAAAATTAAAATTAAAAACAACTAACTAAAAAACTAACTCATTTTTCTGTTTCCTTTCTTTTTAATGAGGCTTGTGTTATTTTTTGTTGGGTGAGTGGGAGAGAGGCAAACAAATCTGGTCCCTTTAATCTGTAGCCGTCCCTCTTTGTCGAAAATTGGTGGGATTGCCACCATGGCATACTTTATGGGTTCTAGGGATAGTGGAGGGGGGAGAAAGGTTTGACCCATTGGGTGGTTTTGGGTTGCAGGGTAAAGAGGGTTTGTGAACCCGTGAGTTGGTTTGGGGAAGACAAAAATGGCGGGAAAGTAAGTTGTATGAAAAGGAGAGTGACAGAGTGTGGTTTTGGGAGGTTGGCAAAAATGGTCCTTGAAGGTGTCTTTGGTGTTTGCACAATTCGTCCTTGTGGTTATATAACTTTTGGGGACTTGGCAAAACAAGTCCCCAAGAGTTATATAACTCTTTGCAAAACTCGTCCTTATGTGTACAAGTTGAGGGATTTGGCAGCTATGGCCCTTGTGGTATAGCTTTGCCAAAATGGCAATTTGGCCCCTTGTTTTTCATTTTCTCTTTTCTCTTATAAATATAAGTTTAGGGGTTTGGCAATTTCAACCCTTAAACTTATATTTCTTGATTTGATGACTTTTGGATTTGTCGGGGTTGACTTGGGTTGACTTTGACTTTGACCAGTTGACTTTTCTGTTGACTTTTTGACTTGATTGGCTTTTCGGCTTCGATTTGGCTTTGTCTTTCACAGTCTTTTCCATTCCGAGTCCGGTTTTGTCGTTTTGGCTTTGTTTTTTGTCCTTTTCTTAGTTATCCGTTCCTGCACAACACAATTAGCAAAACAAGCATATATTTGGCATTTTAAGTCCGTTTTTGGTTATTTTAGCTCGTTTTTAAAGGCAAAAGGTATGTGTAATTAAGCACATACCACCTAACTAGCTTACTTTTTTTCCAAATATTATACAACAATCTATCTAACGATATATTGGTAGTGACTGATACTTTTGTATTTCTAACAATCTCCCCCCAAAGGGAGGTCACTCCAATTTACAAAAACTTAAACCTAGCACACTATGCTTATCTTCAGTCTTGTGCTTGTAGTCTTTAAACTTTAATATTTAACTTGTGATGTGTTGTAGTGATCTTTGACTTTAGGCTTGAGCTTGTTTCTTTAAGCTTGACTTGCATGTGATCTTTAGCTTCTTGAGATCATCAACCAAACATAATCTCTAATCATCATCTTATGATCTTTGCCATCTTGTGTACTTTTGACCTTCGGGCCGACATGCTCATACTGTACTTGATCTTTCACTTGAAGTCTTGATTAAAATATCTTTCTTGAAGTTCTTTAACTTTAACACTTCATCGATTCAAGAAGGACGTACGGTATCAGAGTAGCGGAAGTCTTGAAACATGTACTTGAGCTTTCATAATGTCTTTACATATGTCGGTCGAGTATGAGCATGTGGCTATGAATTTGATTGTCTTGAAACCAGACTGCGACTATTCATCGAGATTTCTTGCATAAATGGGTTAGTGATAAACAACATATATAGAAGAAAGTGTCTTTGTCACTTTGTCGAATACGGTTGCAATAACCACATTTCCCCATTAATTAGTATAAATACTGCCTGTGATCGAGTAAAATTTTGAGAAATCTCTTTGATAGGGTTTCACAGCTATAAAAACCCGTAATTTTCATCAATGTAATTATCCATCTATTAAATTAGATGCACTGTAATATCCATCTATTATATATATATATCACCTATTTACAGGGAAATTTTTGCTTTATCTCATTATGCAACGTAACTTGCATCTCTAAAGTAAACGAGCTCACACAACCTACCTATGCCAATTCTATCTATGTTTATATCATGTAAACATCCTAATATGTCAAGTCTATATCTTAATATCATTTTTACCAAGTACATTATTCATTTAATGTACTTTTCAAAACGTTATTTCAAAACAAGCATTAAATGTTAACGTTTATATCAAAACCCTAATTATATGTAATGTATACATATAAAATGAATGTGCAAGCCTCTAAAGCATGTGTACAAGTGTAAAATGCACAACATTTGAATATCTTTTCCCTCCTAAATCAAGTTATAACTTTCCAAAGCACAATGTACAAGCTAATCATGCCTAAAAACCTAATTAGGTCATTTAAGCTCCTAAATCATGTTTAAACTTTACCACCACTTTAGCACAAGGTACAAGAACTTAATGCATGACTTCTAAACCTTAAACCTAAACCCTAATTCATCCTAAAACCCTAATCTAAAACACTAAACCCTAAAACCCTAATTTCACTTTAAACCTAAAACTAAACCCTAAACATTAATCCTAAACCTTAAGCCTAATCCTAAACCCTAATCATAACATTAAACCTTAATCCTAAACCCTAAAATACCCTAAACTTTAAACCTAACTCGATCTAAAAACCATAAAACCCTAACCCGTGACCCATTAAACCCGGCACCCTTTTTTATTTTATTTTGACCCATTTTCAACCCAACCAAGCACGCTAGCACCTCTATGGACTCACCACTATGTCTAAGCAAGATACAAGTACCTCCAATTACCACTCGTGCCAAAGTTAGCCTTGTGACCTCCTTGTCACTCCATTGTACCCGAAACCCTCATACACCCTTCCACCATTCAATCCTACTCTTCTAGTCTCAATACTCATCACTATAGCTCCCATGAATCAGTCTATAACATTGACATTAATCAAACCCCTAATATTATTGGGCACCAGGGTCATTCGAACCTATAACAAGAAAAGAAGCCCTTTGAAGTCATTACTGGGCGTATAACAACCCGAAAACCCTCATTGATCATTTTAGCTCAATTAAGCTCCAAAATTTGTTTATAAGCCTAGATAATCTGTTATTAGAATGTTCATAATACTCTTAGGATCATATAGAAACTCTTGTTAAAGCCTTGAATCCTCAAACCCATGCGTTTTTTTATTAAAACCCTAAAAATGACCCGTTTTGATTTTCTAGCTAACGAATCCTTTTTCTAAACTTTTGTTACGTTAAAACATATTATTTTTGCTTATTCTAATAAGATATAACCTGCAAATATCATTTGGAACCCTAAAATAAGCTTACATAACTTTTTGGACTTGATTTGTAAATATTTTCATGCATAGGGGCATATATTGTAAATTTCTGAAATTTATAACTAAAGGGGCTGAAAATGTCATTATTCCAAAGTTATAACTATAAGGACCTATTTTGCCAAGTTCTAAAGTTAAAGGTTTAAATTATATATACTTTATATATAAAAGACTAAACTTGTAAAAGTTTATAAACCAAGGGTATATATTGCCATTTTTGCAAACTTAAAAATATAAAATATAATATTTTTATATAAATTATAAAAATATATATTAATATTATAAGACTCGATTTTATTAAAACCCGACATATTTATCGTTATTGATCGTCGATCGACGCATTATTAAACAATTACGTTATATATTTAACGTAATTTATCATCGACTAACTTTTAAAGAAACTTAAAATTTTACCATATCACGTTACTAGGGAGCTTCATGTGAGGAGTTTTATTTGGGTATACATTTTGATGAGTTTGCTGGATTTACGATTTAAAGTGTCCTGGCTCCTCAAACGTTTACTACATGACCTCTGAATTATGATGGCCCGAACAGTGATACAATATTTCTATAAATTAATAAATCAAAGTAATACGTTAAACTTTATAAAGTTTTGAAACATAAACCATCACACTAAGACTTGACATATTACCCCAGGTTGCGTGACGTAGCTGTTACTTTCACTTGATATACTTTTGCCATCAATCAGATTTCCCCTGTTAAGGTGAGTTCATAGCCTCGCATTTTAAATCTTCTAATGTTTCATAAACCCACGAGGGGGATACATGCTATAAACCATGAATACGAGTGTTTTTCCAACTGTATGCTATCCTGATATATTATTGCCTAAGTCCTTACTTTTGCCATTAAGACCCCACTATCATGAACCGTTAATTACTTTTCGGAGTAAGCGTGAATGCTGTGAATAGATCTATTTGGGACTGAGCTTCCCCGTTGGTGATACTTTCTGGTAACCAAACGTACTTCATTTGAATCACTATGCGGGTGTTTGGCAAAGGCACTCGTTGGGGCAACTTCTTGTGATTATTGATTATCTCAAGGTCTCGGTGTCATGAGCTTAGGGCAATAATACTGTTTTCTATAATAATTGTACTCATTGCAATTATTACACTTATGGGTGTATAACAACGTAACCCACTATTGAACTTGTATTCAAACAGTTTAACATAAACCTATGAATTTTACTCAACCTTTGTGTTGACTTTTTAGTATGTTTATCTCAGGTAACTAAGCATCTTATGACACAGAGTGGCACGGACTTGAAGATGGCTAAACTGTTATCATTCAAACTTTATGTTTTCCTGTAGATTTTGGGACCTCTGTTTGTAAAAACTCTGATGAAATAAGGAATGATAAATTATCTTTTAAAAACGTCTCTTTTGAGTCATTTTCTATGATTATGACTGTTGTACTATGAAATAATACCCCATATTAGCTTTTACTGCTATATGTCAAAAATGGGGGTGTTATAGATTGGTATCAAGAGCCACGGTTATAGAGAACAAGGTTGAAACCTTAACTATAACTACTTTTCTTTTTCCATCCAAGAAAGTCCTCCGTGCCACTACATCTTCCGGAATAGTATGTAAAGTACATAACTATTATACTATTATATAAATAACTTATGTTATTTACCACTGGGTTGTTAACAGAGCGATGTCTTCTCCCAGCCACCCTACTTCCAATATTGAGGATGCTTTTTCCTCTAACTTTCCGGACTATATCCCGGCTTCCCCGGACTATGTCCCAGCTTCACCAGGAAAAACTTATTCTAGCTCTTCAAATAACTCATTTGGTTTAGTTCCAATAGCTTCACCAACTCTTTCACTTTTTCATGATGACCCCTATATGAAGGTCATGCATGCATACTATGCTAAAGAATCACCTATTCCACCACCAACTATTATGCCTCCATCTTCAATGCTATCTCCAATGTTTAATCCTCAAGAATTCTTTCTTCCTGAGGAATTATTGACTCTAAAGAAACGAGGTCGTAACCGATCATCCTCCTTTACTTCTGCCCTACCTCAAGCATTTGAGATATGAGAAAGCTCTCGTAAGACAAGTCTGGAACATCACGAGGAGCAAATTGAGGAAATTTTGAATCACCTAGATGAACTCTCTCTCGACCGCATTGAGCACATAGAAGACAAAATAAAAGGTCTCGGAAAAGGCTGGGTGATCATAAAATAAGATTTTGACAATCTGGAAGCTGAACTCCGAGAGTCTCATACTCAAATTGCTAAAGTTCAAAGAAAGCAAATGGGAAATAACATCAAGATTGCTCTGGCTCGCTTCAGGATTGCTAATCTAGAACAAATCATCGGTAGTATCGAGGCTCAGTACCAAGCAGACAAGGATAGTCTTCTGAATGCAATTATGAGAACTCAAGAACAGCCAGAAGGACCTATTCGGAGACTGGTTTTTGAGACGTGTGACCTAATTTCTTAGTTATTACAGATTTACTAGTACTAACATGTTCAGTTTGCTTAGCAGGCACAACTTTAGGTTCAGTGAGCCTAGTTAAAGGGCACTGTTCACCTAAAGTGAATGTTCTTCCCGTGGGCATCCACTGATAACCAAAACTGGTAAGCACTTTGCCTGTGGTTTTCCACATTTACCTAACTTGCTTAACTTTGCGTACAACATTGTTAACAGAGGGGGATGCATTCACAGAGTGCAAATAATTAACAACACACACATCATGATTTTCAAAAATTAAACATTTGTTACATGTATGGCAAACAAAATGAGAATTCGAATTAATTATAGTACGCTTAGATCTAATACTAGAATCAACACGATTCACGGTTTTTACGTTAAACTTATTTGTCCTAGGGTGTTCTTCTACTTTTGTACTGTTGACACTTTTAGCCGGTGAGATCTTATTTTTCTTGGTATTGCTCCTAAGCTGTGATCTGCTAGCATCAATGCAACTGTTTACTCCTGTAGAAGGGGGGCACAGGGACATTAGTTGTAACACCCCCAAATTGGTCGCAGTAGAATATGGGTTGGGGTGATACTTCATAGATCAATAACACAAGATATATAAAAGAACGACCATTAAAAGCCGTTTAAAACTGATACATTGGATTTAGCAAAGTGTTGTTACAAAAGCCCAAAGCTTTACATGTTCATTGTTCAAAATACAAGATTTAAGTTCATAACAATTATCCCAAAATGTAATGCAACCAAATCTTCATGCATATGACATCCAAAATATAAGACCATCAATGTATCCCTTCCACCTCGTGCTTCTTGATCTCCTGAAAAACATTGCTTAAAACATCAACATATTGTTGAGTGAATTCATAGGTTTATAAAATGTATAATGTAGGACCGCAAGATTTCCCCATGATAATGCAACAGATGCAAACATCATAAAATGTAATTACGTTTCCCTAAGCTCATGACACTAAAGCTCGACATGTAGGAAATACAATATAAATTGCCAACATTGCCCGTGTTGATGTTCTAACCCGCAACATCCTATGTCCGACATGGTATACGTCCGTTTGTCCAGTGACAGCTAATCACCCAAACGGGGATGTCAATCCCAATAGATCTATTCATATCATTCGCGCTCACAATCTTAGTAATTGACAGTTCATGATAATGGGCTCAGACAGGGTTATCGCTACCTGGGCAAACACATAATCGTAATGTAAAATGTCTAGTTGCGTCCATTTGTAAAACAGGCATATGTTTCTCATCCCAAAACTTGTAAATCATTAAAATGTAAAACGTGGGGCTATGAACTCACCTTAAGTGAATGATAATCAAATATATCACAAAAAATGCGTCACGATAATGATCGAAGGCAACCTAATCCAATATAGGTCGTATAAATACTAAGTACTTTGAATAACTACTACCATATACAATTATATATAGCTACATCACCATCTAATTGCGTCTGTAAAATTGTATTTATAAAGTAAAAACGTTTATAAATAGTTCGATAGTAAAAACGACGCAATTTCTTTGTTTTAAGCCCGGTTCTTACGTTTCTTACGTCCACGCTTTCGTATTAAGATGACGTATCAGAATATGACATTTTTGTATTTCATGTCCTCTGGTGAACAGTACTTTTTACTTTTATTTTTATAGATTTAGTTATCGTAAAACCCGTAAATGTCGTATTTTATTCGTTATAGCTCCGTTTTTAGCGATTTTTTCGAGCACGTCTTTGTGATTAAAAGTTCTATTACATTAATGATTTTTTCAAAATGTATAAATCTGATATGAACAGTAACTTTTATAAAAATAGTTTTATAAAAGTATTTTTATACATTTAATTATATAATCTCGCGTAATTCATAACTCTTTCGTTATTGATTGAAAAATTACAATTCTTATTGTTTTGGAATCCCAAAAATATGTACAACCTATTAAAAATAATAAACCTTTTATATCAGAAGTATTTGATTGCTTGTTTTTAAAAAATTTATTTTTATAAACCCGGTATTAACGTAAAACGTATATTTTCCGTACTTGTTCATTATAAGGCGGTTTTTTGAGTTCTTTACATATTTGGAATCGTCATGAGGTGTAATATCTTTATAAAACATAATATGGCTGTTACAAAACACATACCAAAACAGCTCCTTTGTAATCAATATGTATACTTATTTATATAACTTGTTTTATGTACTGTTCAACTTAGTAAATTACCACAAGTCCTCTATAACCTTATCTCTCATATGTATTATATATTATAATGTTCATTAGTCCATCATATGTCCAAGAGTCCATGGTAACAAGTCCTTAACAAACTTTTAACTTATAAACTTTATTAAGTAACTTTGACTTACTAGTTTATACATACTCTTTTATACACTTAAACCACCATGGTATAACACTTATTTTCCTATTATATCATGATATTTCCAACAACATAACATATGTAAAAGTTCACCAAACCATGATCATAAGTAAAATTCCATTTTACATGTTAAAACATTCCTTAAATGGTGATTTTGCTACATAGAACATATATACACATAAAATCATAAATATGAAATGCTTAGGGTTTTAGATAACCTTATGTGAAATGAGTGATGAATGGAAAACAAATCACACCCTTGTGATTTAAACTCTTGCTTTGAAAATATAGGATGAAAACCCTAATTTTTCCAAGAAAACCATAGCTTCCTTTACTTTGCTTTAATCCTTGTAAAGGCTTAACCAAGCCTTTAATCTTCCTTGGTATAGCTTAGATATAGTGTGGGATTACTTGTAAATGTGTTAGATAAATTTTTGTATGGATTTGGTATGAAATAGGGGTGAGCCGTGGGTAAAGAGTGAGCAAAAGGGAGTGATAGTTGTTTTTCACCTTATGAAATGTTACATGTATGTGTTTTCTTACTTGCCTAAGCCTTATATATCACCTAGACTAGTCAAAGAACATGTAGAGTGAAATATGGAAGTCTTTGGTCAAGGTCTTAGGAAAATATCTAGATGTTCCCCAATAGTTGAGAACATCCCATGAATTTAAGGTAATGTGTTTTCAATTTGATATTTCCTTTGTTATCCTAGCCTTATAACCGGCCATATATGTATGTAAGTAAAGAATTTTTGTAATTTTTATGTATTGGGTATAAAAGTGGGTATTTGTTGAAGCGTAGATTAATTTTGGTGGTTCCGGGAATACCTAAATGAAATTTTATCGCGAAACGTAAACACTTTACGTAACCAATAAAAATAAAATGAACAAAGTTAATAATTATCCTCAAAATAATTACTTAACACTTGCTTGATGTAAACATTTAATTGTTTGATGCCCGTTTACATTGAATGATCATTTTTAGCTTACGCGATTTAACTTAACGATTACGATTTAAAGCAAACACGTACAATACTAAAAATACATAGTGAATTTATTGACATCGTAAATGACCCTAAAACACGGGGTGTTATAGTCTCGCCCCGTTAAGTGAGCCTTGTTTTTAAGGCTTAAGATGCGGCACTTGACGACGGTGCGGTCTTTGTGAAGAGGTGTGGATATTTCTTCATGAATTGATCTTCGCGTTCCCATGTAAACTCAGGGCCTCGCTTAGAGTTCCATCAAACCTTGACAATTGGGACACGGGTTCGCCTCAACTGTTTGACTTCACGATCTATGATTTCAACTGGTTCCTCGATGAATTGAAGCTTGTCATCAAAATGTAGTCCATCCAACGGAACGGCTAATGGTTAGTCGGCATAGCACTTTTTCAGGTTGGATACATGAAATGTATTGTGAACCCTGCTCAACTCTTCAGGAAGCTCAAGCTTATAAGCAATGGATCCAACCTTTTCCAACACCTTGAATGGTCCAACATACCTAGGGTTCAACTTCCCTTATTTGCCAAAACGTACGACCTCTTTCCAAGGTCAAACTTTAAGCATAACTTTATCCCCAACTTGGAATTCCATCGGCTTACGCTTTAAATCGGCGTAACTCTTTTGCCTATCACGGGCGACTTGCATCCTTTGCTTGATCTGGATGATATTCTCTGTTGTTTCTTAAACTAATTCCAGACCAATGAGTTGCACTTGTCCAACCTCGGCCCAACACACAGGTGAATGACACTTTTGACCGTACTAACAATCCTGATGGATTTTGATGTTCTGCCTTCACCTTGGCACAAGTCAAACATTTGCTAACATAGGTGGCTATGTCGGCCTTCATATTGGGCCACCAATATAGCTTCCTCATGTCTTGATACATCTTGTCAGAACCGGGATGGATAGAGTATTTTGACTTGTAGGACTCGTGCATGATCACAGTCCTCAAATTGCCATAACATGGTAACCAACTCCTTCCATTTAAGCATAGAGTTCCATCCGCACGGGGTTCCAACTTTTTTGTACTAAGCTTCTCTGGATCCTTTGAATTTTCAAGCAACATACCTCCAACATCTTCGTTCTTGATGTTCTCTGGTTTTCGTGCTTCAGTCTGAGCATCTAAAATTTGTTTGGGGAGATTCAAACCTATAATCATGACTAAGGCTCAAACCCTTAATGGGCGCTCTTGTTCCTTCCTGCTCAAGGCGTCAGCGACAACATTTGCTTTCCCTGGGTGATAACGAATCTTGCAATCGTAATCACTAAGCAATTCTAACCAACGGCGCTGCCTCATATTCAACTCCTTTTGATTAAGAATGTGTTGTATACTCTTGTGATCCATGAACACCGTACACTTGGTTCTGTACAAATAGTGTCTCCAGAGTTTCAGAGAAAACACTACCGCTCCAAGTTCCAAATCATGAGTCGTATAGTTCTTCTCATGAATTTTCAGTTGGCGTGATGTATAAGCAATCACCTTCTCTCTTTGCATCAACATAGCACCCAAACCTTTGATCGAAGCATCACATTATATAATAAAATCTTCGCTTCCTTCAGGTAAAGCCAGAATTGGTGCACTATTCAACTTCTGCTTCAACAGTTGGAATGCTATTTCTTTATTGTCACCCCACTCAAACTTGACCTTCTTCTAAGTGAGCTTGGTTATTGGTTTGGCAATCTTCAAAAATCCTTCGATGAATCTTCAATAATACCCAGCAAGACCTAAAAATTGACAAATCTCTGTTGGTGACTTAGGAGATGTCCAATCTTTAATGGATTCGATCTTGGCGGGGTCCACGTGAATACCTTGGTTATCAATCATGTGACCAAGGAACTGAACTTTAGGAATCCAAAATTCACACTTGGAAAATTTGGCATACAACTCCTCTTTCTTAAGCAACTCTAAGATTAACTTAAGGTGCTCTTCGTGTTCTTACTTATTCTTCGAATATAACAGAATATTGTCAATAAAGACAATTACGAATATATCCAGATATGGTTTGCACACCCGATTCATAAGGTCCATGAATACGGCAGGTGCGTTTGTCAAACCAAATGGCATAAATTGAAATTCATAATGGCTGTAACGGGTTCTAAAAGAGGTCTTTGGAATGTCGTATTCTCGAACCCTCAGTTGGTGATAACCCGAACTTAGGTCGATCTTTGAGTAGACAGTCGACCCTTAAAGCTGATCAAATAAATCATCAATTCTTAAGAGCGGATAACGGTTCTTCACCGTCAGTTTATTGAATTCCCAGTAATCAATGCACATTCGAAATGATCTATCCTTCTTCTTAACAAACAAGACCGGAGCTCCCCAGGGTGAGGAACTAGGTCTTATAAATCCTTTGTCAAATAGTTCTTTTAGTTGCTCCGATAACTCTTTCATTTCAGAAGGTACCAATCGATAAGGTGCCTGAGCTACGGGTGCAGCACTAGGTATCAAATCGATTTGAAATTCCACTTGTCGAGTCGGAGGAAGACCCGGCAAGTCCTCAGGGAATACATAAGGAAATTCCTGGACGATTGGTACGTCCTCAAGTCACTTCTTCTTCGGCTTATCTTTCGTCTCCTTTATATTAACATTTTCCGAAAAGACTGGACATCCTTTTAGCATGTATTCTTGTATTTTGGTGTACGAGATAATGTGCAGACGAGCCTCGTATCCCTGGTTGATTTCGTCACCGTGAATGATTAGAATTTCATTTCCCCAAGGGATACGAATGATCTTCTCGGCACACACAACGATTGCTTGGTACTTTACCAACCAATCCATACCAATTATAGCTTCGAAACTACCAAGTTCTATAGGAATTAAGTCTATGTTGAATGGGTGGTTCAGGATGTTTAATGTACAACCCTTAAGGATAGTGTTCAACCCAATTATTCTCCTGTCTGCTAGTTCAACCTCATAATAGTGATATAATACAGTCGGTGTGATATCAATTTGGGAGCTAAATGCAGTGGATACAAAACTTCTATCGGCACTAGTATTGAATAAGATAGAAGCATAGCGGTTGTTTAGAAGGAACGTACCCGTTATGACGTTAGAGTCTGAGTTTGTCCCTGCATGCCCTACCGCATACACCTTGGCTGGAGCATTGCCACCTCCAACTTGGTTACCATGGTTGTTGTTATTTTTCAGCTTTGGACATTCCCTCTTAAAATGTCCCTAAACCCCACACTCATAGCAAGTAGGCTTCTGACCTGACCCAGTGCCCTTCTGGTTGTTAGCATTATTGGCATTTGCTGTACTCCTACTGTCACAGGAAAAATGGCCAACTTTGTTGCATTTGTGGCATTTAGGAGCACATGGACCATCGTGGTGATAATTGCATTTAGCGCATAGGGGTTTAGATCCCCTGTATAGCTTCATCTAACCAGATCCTGTAGTGTAGGCCTGGCCAGTGTTCTGCCTCTTATTTTGTTGTTGTTGTTGTTGTTGGTTCTGAGTGTTCCTTGAGGTGTCCTCAAATTTCCTTTTACTCTCTGTCTAGCGTTCAACAAAAGTGCGGATTTTCTTATCCATTAGCTCAGTTGCGATTTCAACTGCATCTTGCATTGTCTTTGGTTTAGACTCCACTACACTCCCATGAATCATGTCGGGAAGACCACCGACATATTTTTCAATTTTATCAGATTCTTCGGGAAACATCCTCCTACACAACAAAGCAAATTCCTGAAAGCGTTGGGTATAACTTGTCAAGTCAGTACCCTTCACCTTCAGATCCTAAATCTCCATTTTTAGTTTCTTGATTTCATTTCGAGGACAGTATTTGTCAGTCATCTTTTTCATAAGTGTTTTCCAAGGCATACCGTAAGCGGCATCATGACCAACTGTCTTGACATGAGTGTTCCACCATGTTAAAGCAACTGAATGGAGAGTACAAGTAGCAAACTTGACTTGATTCTCAATTGTACAATTACTGATGTGGAAAACAGACTCCATCCTTTCAAACCATTAAGATAGACCGGCAACTCATTCCATGCCTTTGAAGTTTAATGGTTGACATTTGAGAAAGTTAGTGTAAGTACATTCACGAGAAGCTCGTTATGTCATTCTAACACCTGTTCCTGAATTATGGCTGTCATCGCCATTCGTACTTCTGTTAGCATCACGTGCTGCCAAAGCGGCAGTAACGCCTATGCCTTAGTGACAGATGTGGTGTTGGTTATTTTTGGCGCTATGTTTGACCTCTTGGCTCTTTTTGGTGATATTTTCTTCAATCACAAGAAAATATAATACCCGTTAGATTTCATAAAATCATAACCATGACATGACATATACACGATAAATAAAGTGAGATCACATCACACAATGAAATATACAACTGAATTGTAATCGACAATGATATAACCAAATCGACATTCATTCATAAACAAATTCGATTACAGACGTGACATAATACAACCATTCCATATATAAATTGGAAAACATACATGAATGGTTCAGATACAAAATGATCATAACGACTAGGTTACAAAATAAACATAACAACCTAATGCCTTACTAGCCGGGATTGAATCCGTAATACTTAGTAGGCTATATACAAAATGACTAGCCATAACATGATCTAATCTATGAACTGCTACCAGCCTCCTCTAGCAGCTCTGGCTATGTAGGACCTTCAATGGGTCCCTGTTGTCCCTGTAGTGCAGTAACCTGTCCCTGTAGTGCTATCACCTGTCCCTGTAGTGTGGTCACCTGTCCATGTAGTGTGGTCACCTGTCCCTGTAATGACTACATCACTGTCAATGTCTGTATAAGCGGCTGCTGTCGGGTACGATCAGCTATCCTCAGCTCTCTCATCTCTGCAGATCTCCTATGGTCTGCCTTCAGCATCTCTGAAGTCACCGCCTGTCTCTTGCGATTAGCAGCATGCAACTCTCTAATCTCTAACATCTGACCCAGTACGGTAGTGTGCAGTGACATAACCTCTCTGCGGGCAAGATCACTAACATCCATCGATCGCCTCCAAGCCTCTCGAGATAATCTAGCCTCTGTCTCCATCTGATGACGTATATATGCATGTGCTCGTCTGTCTCTAAACAACATATTGAGCCGACCAGCTAATAGCTGTCTCTGACTCTGCTCATCGTCTAACCTCGTATAAATCTCATATGTGTCTTTCCTAACCCTGGTCTCAAATGCTGTCATATGTCGACCCAACTCCGTGTCAGTACTAACTGGTGCCCCCTGCAGGGTCTCAACTATCTCATCCCATGAATCGGTGATCCCATATCCAACCTCTCTCTCTGGGTCACGTCTGATCTGCCTGTCCATAGTGGCAACAAAGCCGTAATCTGCCCTAAGACCTCCAGCTGGTCTAGCAGCAGCAGCGGCGGAGCTCTCTCCTACCTCATACCTGGGACCCAGAGCGATACCTAACCCCATCCGAGGTGGTAGGTTAACCTCGGGTATGTCCTCTCTCTGACGGTCAGAGGGTAGTAATAGTGGTGGGAATGAAGTAGGAGCTGATGTAGGCAAGGGTGGTGGTGCATCTGGTCTGGTGGGGGAGAGTATGAAGGGTGGTGGTAATGGTAGTGAATGGGAAGTAGCTGCAGCCTCAGCTCTCATCCGAATCATGGCAGCTCGATAGCCCAATGAACGAATAGGACTAGGAGGTGGTGCTGTCAATACAGGTGAGGGTGGTGATAGTGGGAAAGGAATCTGGGGTGGTGATGAAGACCATGGAGATAGTGGTGATGCTGGTGGGGAAGATATAGCAAGCAGTCTGGCAACCTCAGAATCAGACCATGCTGGTACAGGTAATGGCTCTGGAATAGTAATCCTAGCTGTCATACGATATGCAGGGTGAGGTGGTGGTGTGGCCGCAGACTCATCAGTCTCAAACGGCTCAGTCTCCTCTGCAGACGGGGCAGTAGCTGGTAAAGCAACAACTACAGGGTAGGCAGGAGTTGAGTGCTCCTCCTCCGCCTCCTCGTCAATCTTAACATCCATCTCGTCATCCTCATCCTCCTCATTGGCATCGATGTCCATATCAGCGTCCTCATCCTCCTCAATGTCCATCTCATTATCTCCGTCATCTCCTCCATCAGCGGGATAGTCGATAGGATCCTCCTTAGGGTCCTCATCGTCATCCTCCTCCGGATCTGCCTCAGGATCAGTCTCTGGAACATAATCAGGTGACTGAGCAGTGGGTGAGGCATCCTCAGCACCTGGCTGATCCTCAGCAACAATCTCATCGTCAGCATGCTCTGGACCTAGAACATAATCTGGCGAAAGTGGTGCCCGCTCTGGCTCCATAAGGCCAGGCACGTAATCTGGAGAGGGTGGGGCCTGAAGAGCGGCCTCCACATATGGGTCCTCTAGCATATAGGGTAGCTCAAGGAACTCATGATCATCGGATCTCGATGATCCTATGTCTGATAAGTCCTCATATGGACTGGACACCGCTGTGTATGTGATCCTCGATTCATCTGAATCTGACATGACTATATCTGAAAATCCAAAGATAGCTTATATTAGTATTTAATATAAGACTCTTATAGTAATATACATTTATAATCATAACATGTATATCAATTATGAGTGCATCTAGTCCAACCAACTAATGCAACAAGTAGTGTATGCATGAATGTATGCACATATGTATGTCCCGTGTAAACCCCTTTGTTATAAAACAACTTTTGAAAACGGTTATAGTCCAGCAAAAACATTTGACCTGGTTCTCTATAACCTTGGCTCTTGATACCAATCTGTAACACCCCCAAATTGGGTCGCAGCGGAATAAGGGTCCGGGGCGTGTTACTTCTCAGATCAATAACACAAGATGTATATAGAACGACCAAAAAGTCATTTAAAAACTGATACATTGGATTTAACAAAGTATTTGTTACATAAGCCGAAGCTTCACTTGTCCACTTGTTCAAAGTACAAAGATTTCTAGCCCATACAGTTATACAAAATGTAATGCGACAAAATCTTTAATGCATGATATCCCAATCAAAACCACCAATGTATCCCTTGCACCTCGTGCTTACTGATCCCCTGAAAAACATTGCTTTAAAATGTCAACAATAATGTTGGTGAATTCATAGGTTTGATAAATCATATATTGTAGGACCACAAGATTTCCCAAGTGTATGATAATGCAACAGATGCAGACATCATATAAATGTAATTACGTTGCTCTAAGCTCATGACACTGAAGCTTGACATGAATGAATAGGGGGGGGGGGGGCGGGGGGGGGGGGGGGGGGGGGTAAATGTCTACATTGCCCGTGGTGATGTTCTAACCCGCAACATCCTTAATCGACATGGATACGTTCGTTTGTTCCAATGAATAGCTAATCACGCCCAGAACGGGATGTCAATCCCAATGATTCTATTAATAACATTCGCGCTCATAATCCGAATTGACAGTGTCATGATAATGAGCTCAAATATGGGGTTATCGCTACTAGCAACACGAATCATAACATGAAACTAACCACTTATGTCCAACACACAGTAAAGATTGCATGTTTTTCACCCCAAAAACTTATAAAACAAAAGCATGTAAAATGTGGGGCTATGAACTCACCTTGAGTGAGCAAATATCAAGTGTATCACAAATAGTGCGTCACGTAAATCGATCAGATGCAACTTATTTAAATTAAGGTCATATAAGTACTAATCACACTGTTAACTACTATCATGCATAATTTATATAGCTAATCACCATCTAAATGTTTGAGTGAAAACATGTTTATAAAATTAAAACGTTTATAAACATCCTTTTGGTAAATACGTCATAACTTTCACGTTTCTAGTCCGTTTCTTGCGTTTCTTATGCCCATATTTTTGTATTAAGACAAGTTATCAATATTTGAAATTTTTATAATTTTGTTCCTCTGATGAACAGTAACTTTTACTGCTTACACCAGACATGAGTTTTTCTTAAGTTGTTTTTGTTGTCGTGAAACCCGTAAACGTCGTATTTTATTCGTTATAGCTCCGTTTTTAACAATTCTTTCGAGTACGTTCTCGTTATTTAAAGTTCTATCATTTATGAGGTTTAAAAACATAAAACTTTCTGTCATGAATATTAACTTTTATAAAAATGGTTTTTTAAAAGTATAAATTGTTGAAAACTCGCGAAATTCATAACTCGTTCGTTATTAATTAAAAAATTACGATTCTTATCATTTTGGAATCCTAAAAATATGTATTATTTGTTAAAAATACCAAACTTGCTGTTTGAATAATTTTTATAAAAAGTTTTTATAAAAATTCTTTTACGACTCCGTTTATTAACGTATAACTTGTTTTTACCGTAACTTTTTCGTTATTAATCCGTTTGACATGTTTCTTACTTTTTCGGAATTGTCTTAAGATGTATTATCTTATAAAAATATAAAATAATATGTTACTTACACGAATTTTGGACAGAATGTGGGATTGAATTTGCTAGGTCCATTTTTAACCTTTGTTTCCATTATTTATCATTTTTGTAATCCACCAAAAGTCTTATATTTTATATATATGTTATATCATACATATATTTGTGTACATAGTTCCATATGTTGTCCTTTTGTCCAATATTTACAAGTCCATCATAATCCTTTATACATCATAACTTTCATAATTAACCATAAGTCACTAGTTTTATATATAACCATTTTACATAAAACCATATGTGTACAAGTCTTTCCATCTTGTTATAACCATATTTTGGTGTTCAAGTAACATGATTAAAAGTCCATAATCAACATTAACATGTTATTTGTCTTTATTTTACTAATAACATATTAAGTAACTTTTAAAACCCTAATTAGTACATAATCATGTTTGCACCAAAACAACATGGTACAATACTTTCTCATCCATTTTAACATGAAACCTTTAACATCATAAGATATATAAAAGTGTACAAAATGATGACAGCAAGTGAAAACTCCTTTTACATGTAAAAATCCTAAATGGTGATTCAAGCTATAATAGAACTAACATATGCATATAAAGATAAATGTAAGATCATAAAGAGTTCAAGATGACCTTATGGTGAATGAAGATGATGACCAATACAATCTAAACCCTTGTTTAGATTAAAATCCAAAGCTTGCAACAAAGAAAACCCTAGTTTTCTTAATAAAACCCTAGCCTTTCTTTTCTTGATTAATACTTGAAAAAGGTAATCCAATGCTTGGGAACACCTTAGAATATCTTAGGATGGATGTGTGTAGGAGTGTATAAGTTGTAGAAAAATTGATATGGATTGCAACAAAAGGGGTGTTTGAGCCGTGGGTTGTAGAAGCACAAAAGGAAGAAGTTTTTAAGTTTTTACTAAGTGTTTATGTATGTATGTGTTATCTCTCTTGTGTTACTTGCATTATATGAGGGGTCTTGGTCAAAAAGTAAGCAATAGAAGTCCAAGAGCAAGATGAGGGTTTCAAGGGTTCTTGTTTTCATGTCTTGAGTCAAAGTAACAAGGTATGGGTGTGTTTAATGAACTAGTGAAGTACAAAGACCAAGTTGACCAAGTTTTGATATTTCTTTGTATAATTTGAATCATATCCGGCCATAATAAGATATACATGATATATTTTTATAGTTTTTATGTATTGGGTATAAATGTGGGTATTTGTTGAAGCATAGAAAAGTTTTGGTGGTTCCAAGAATGCCTAAACGCAATTTACGTAAAACGTATACACTTTACGTATCTGATAAAAATAAAATGAACAAAGTTAATAATTATCCTCAAAATAATTACTTAACCCTTGCTTGATGTAAACATTTAATTGTTTGATGCCCGTTTACATTGAACGCTAATTTTTAACTTACGCGATTTCAACTTAATTCATGAAATCACAAGCAAACGCGTATAACACTAAAAATAAATAGTAGATTTATCGATGTCGTCAATGACTTGAAAACACAGGGTGTTATACTGTACATGGAGTTGTTGTATGAGATTGAGTAGTACTTGCTTTACTTGGACCTTAAGATTGGGTAACAGAAGGCTGAAGTTATATACCCCTTGTTTATTCTTGATAACACCAAATGTTCTTTTCCTTTTTCCATTGATAGATTCACCTTAAACCTTACAAGTTTTCTTGTTGTGACCTAAATTGCCACATTAAGAACATGTAACTATTTTTCCCTTCCTAGTCAGTTTACCTTCTTTGACAACTTTAAAAGCACCATTCATTCCCTCATTTCTTGGCCTACCCGCTTTGTTTTATGTATAGGAGGGATGAGAGTTGTTGTTTGTTCACTAGCATGCCACTAATTCATACCATTTAAATGGTTGATTTTTAAAAGAGTAAATAGTTTGTAATGTTTTAAGCCTATAACATGGGTGATTGCTGATTCATAATGCTTGGTACAAGTTACTTGATGTTGATGATTAATAACGAATTCTCCCATAAAAAGTGGTTGGTAATTGATGGAAAATGCTTTGAAATGGTGCTCTAGTCGTCCTTTGTGTTTGGTGTGGAGAGGGATTTTGAAAATAGTAGAATTAAGGCTTGTATTTATAGGCTTGACTAAGTTAAGATGCAACCTTAAGTAAGGAGTTACGCCGTAATTATCACATAATACTTACGGTGTAAGTGATTTTGCCTTAATTATGATGTAATTTCATTTGTTATGACATAATGCCTTGTCATTTAAAATTTCAAAGGATTTGCCCGTCTTTAGCCCCTACTCGTTCTTGATGTAAAACTTTCAGTCCTTGTGCATTATAACAAGGGTTCTAAAGGCGTACCATAGCGACGCTAAGGCGTGATGTCTACCTTACGAAATAGACCAAGGCGTCGACTCTAGGCGTGGCGTGAGTTGAGGCGTGAAATGGCGGGCAAAGGCGTAAGGCGTGGCGAGTTTTTTTGAAGTGTTTAAGGGATTTTCTAAAATTTGATATTTGGACTTGGATGCATTAATATTTTTGATTGAGGCTTGACTTTAATAATATTTACAGCTTATATAATTATAAAATATGATATAAATCTATAGATCTATAAATATTTATTGTCGCCTTAAGTCACGCTTTAAAAATGTCATGTCACCATGCCTCACGCTAAAGCTTGAGGCTTGGCTATGCCGCTACGCCAAGCCTCATGCTATTTATAACCTTGATTATAACTGCCGTTAAGTATAATACGAATTGTCCGTCTTTAGCCCCTGATTATTCTTTGACGTAAAACTTCTGGTCTTATGGCTTATAACTCCCGTTAAGTATAATAAGAATTATTTATGACTTGTCCACCTTAGGCCCTCCATCGTTCTTGACATTAATATTTATTTCTTGTGACGTAGATAAACTTCATACGAATTGCCCAACTTTAGTTCTTAGAGTTAACACGACTTAGCGCCCAAGGCACTCATTATGACGTAAGTCCAACAAGTTACTTACACCGTAAACCTCATTGATAAATTTGGGCTTCGTACTTATTTTACGACTACAACGTAACCAAATTAGGCTTATTACGCCGTAAATATCCTTGAATGTATATTTCTACGTATTTTGTCTGTTTTTCGCATCTTTTCATTTAAATGCCTTGATTATATTGAATATGTAAATATGAACGAATTAAGTACCATATTCATATAAAACAGAGTAAATTGCAAAAATCGTCCTTAAGGTTTTGTCAAATTGCATGTTTCGTCCCAAATAGTTTGAAAGTGCATAAATAATCCCAAAATCAAACTATTTTGTAAAAAATCATCCCTGGAGCATGCAATTTGGCAAAACCTTAGGGACGAAACATGCAATTTGGCAAAATCCTTAGGGACAAAACATGCAATTTGGCAAAACCTTAGGGACTATCTATGCACTTTCAAACTATTTGGGACGAAACATGCAATTTGGCAAAACCTTAGGGACGATTTTTGCAATTTAATCTATAAAATAGTACCAAAAACAATTTAATAAACAAAGATATTTGATATAGAAATATAGATACAATTTGATGTCACCAGTAAACCAGCCAGCGGGTGAAACCGGGTGTTTCTAAATGCATACGTTTCATGGATGTGTAAATTTGTAAAACTATTCTAGATAATCCCCTAAAATTTTTGGTATGGGATACACAACCGATTGATAATCCTGAAAGTTGCAAAATAAAGATGGGCCCCACAAAATGAAGTATACTATAAAAGAGTCATAAACTTATTAATTGTTGATAAAGCTCATACTTTTTGTTTAACAGTAATGCAGGAAAGGCCAATTTATGGCTGATAGTGACCCAAGATTCTGATCAAACAATAACTCAGTTCAAAAGCATAGAAGGCCGCAGAACTATATACGTAATCTGCACATTGTAGTTTCTGCAGTTGAACTGAACTGCTACAACGCATGCTATTCCATCCCACTTGTAGCCAAAGCCCTGACACTTGTAATACTTTTTTGTGTCTGACATTAACAGATTTATCCCTGTTGAAATACGACTTACCAATAGTAGCGACAATCGACAAAACTTCAACAATATGTAGCTTGTACAATATGGTTGTTTTCCCTGCTACATATTGAAATGAATATCAGTATTGCATTGTGATGATACTAAACTAACATTGAATATTATATTTAAAACAGGGTATTAACCTTCAATGTACTTTCCACGTATGTGTACCTACTGAAGGTCAAGATTTGCTGCAATGTTAAATTAGTACATGAGCTACAGATTAAAGCCGCAAAACACCCCTGAAATATTTAGCAATACCACATTCTAAAGTCACAACAACAATGGCTTTCCGATATAAATGAGTAA
>BQNB010029288.1:0-55863 GCA_026074375.1 Tanacetum coccineum | reverse complement strand
GGATCTGAAGCAACATTATTTAGATGAAATGAAAAGTTTAATTAATGACTTACAGATTAAAGATTATCGTAATTAGAGAATAGATATTCAGTATAGAAGGGAGTGTGAAATTAGGATTGATGAGCTTAAACAGAATTTCAATGGAATAAGTATTGAAATTAGGAAAAAGGAGAAAGAGCTTCTACAACAAGAGTATGCAGCTTATGTTTCGCAACAGTTCAATTTTATTTACTATGATGATGACGATGATGAGGAAAGTTCTATTCCATTGAGTGGTGTTATTTCTGAACTTCCTCCGTGTATTGCAATCACACCCGTTTTATCGACCGAGGAGCCCGTTGACTCTCTCATAATGGAGGATGAGCATCTTGATACTATTCTAACAACGAAATCGGACGAAGTAATAAAGTCTAGTGTTGAGGACCTTGTCCCAATCCCAAGAGAGTCCGAGGGTATTCCCGACAATATGTGTGATGTGCCTTTTCGTGATAATTCTCCGCCTCTTGACATTTCAAAAGATCAATTTGAGGGTTTCTCCGATTCTAACGATGATTCTACTTCGATTGATGACGATTCTTTCTCTATTGACGACATCGATTATGTTGAGGCATCACCTCCCGATTCTGAGCTCGTCAGCTTAGAGGTGGTGGAGATTGTTATCCCGGAAGTTGGAGGGATTGATACTGATATTCTTCTAACAATCAAAGACGATATTCTTCGTGAAAAAATGTTAAATGTCAATCTTCTTATTGCTAAGATCGAAGCATTAAAAGATAACCCCGCTCCATCTTCCGATTTTGTGACCAAGTCTTCCTCCACATCTCTTAACTTTTTCTTGGAGGAGACTAACACATTTGATAATTCTTTACCCGAATATGAAACTTTTTGCTTTAATCTGAAAGAGATTAGTAGTGGCAGCCCCACTTCTTATTTGGATTTATCTCTTCTAGATTATGAAGCATTCTTTTATGATAGTGAGCCCGATTCAGGAAATTTCACTATGGATGTGGTGGAGGATATTTTTGATAATCCGACTAGAGAACTTTACATTCATGTGCTTCATGATTTACCCACCCATCCCACCCAACTAATCCATGCTGTATTTTTCTCATATGATTCGTTCATATTTGATCTTTGTACATTCTGTGGTCTCCTGCCGATGGAGGGACTGTTATCAGGAGGAGTTCGTCGATAAAATTCGCTCACCTCATATCTCCACCAAAGGTATCGATAGTTTCTACTTTAAGAATGAGAATATTTTTTGCCCATCCATCCCATACCTTCATCTGGATTCGGATTTCACTCTTTCTAGTGATTCCCTCGGATCCGACCTTGTAGTTTCTTTTCCTTCCGGAAGATTTTTGATCCAGGGATATTCATTGGAGTCCAATCCATGATATTTCTATCACCGGATGAATTTTCTTTCTCATTCATCTGTGATCCTCCTTTACCAGTGATTGACACTTTGCTTCCATTTTCATCCGAAAATGAGAACAAAGTTGTCAATACTGGTATTCTTGCTTCAGAGGATAAATCTCCTCATCTTCATCACATCGGGCTTTAAAGCTTCCAGGTTTTCTCATCATAAAAGCCCGATATTGATTCATGGAGACAACACTCCTAATTTGGGTATTTGTCATCCTCATTTCTATCCTCCTTGACAAGTTCAAGTATGGGGGGATCGGGTCAAGCTTAGTAACTTTAAACAAGAGCTTCGTGGGTGGCAAACCATGCTTATCCATTTTATCTTCTTTCTATTTTCTAATAAGTGTTTTGTGTTGTGATGAGGCTCGCCTCTACCATTTTCCCATGTTTTGTGTTTTGTGGTTTTAGATTGGTTCCCAGGGATTGCCCGGATTGTGATGACTCTCGTGCTCGCGTTTTTGTCCTCCGATCACTCGAGCTTCACATCCTCAGCTTCATTTGGGAATCCAATATTCTAATCTTATCGACTAACGTTTTTCTTTTGGCATACTTAATAAACGGCCTTAGAGTTACGTAGGTACCTTTCTTAAAACATTGAGGACAATGTTTAATTCTAGTATGGGGGGGTCTATCGATTTGATTGTGCCTGCAGCCGTTGTTTTCACGTAATCCTATTTTTACCACCAAAATTCCAAAAAATTAAAAAAAATTAAAAATTTTCAAAAATAAAATAAATGTTTTGTCACAATTTTGACTTTCCTGCTGGGTAGAATAAGAATAAATTTTGACTCGATCGAGCGTGTTGAGCTCTAGCTTGTTCCTTAACGTTTAGACTAAGCGTTCGCGGAACATCGCTAACGTGAACGGAAAAATGAAACGATATAATTAAGAGTTGGATGCTAACAACCAACTTCCCCTCCCTTATTCTGCGAAAAACTCCTAAATCGTCATGAGGTTAAATTTGTAGTCTTTTTCTCCCCCTAAGCTCCCCTAATCGGATCCCAACCCAACTCCGTCTTTATTTTTGGAAATTAAACTTAAATCAACAATTTTTATGTACTTGATAGCAAAAATTTTAGTCTTAGTTCAAATTTATACTTAAATTTTTCAAAAAAAAGTCTTCTTAATATATCATAAAAAAATGAAAAATATGATGAAAAATGAAAAATATAAAAAAATAATGTATAATTATTATAAAATGTGGGCTGATAAAAATAGTTTGATGCATGTTTACGCGCTCACAACCATGGTTGTAGCCAGCTTCTAAAGAAAGCCCATAGTAAGAATAAAATCCGAGTCTGATAAAAGTTTGCTGCATCTTGCCGGCTCAAACGATGTTGCAGCCTTCTAGAAGGTTGAGGGATACAATTGCTATCAATGTTATGTGTGAAATATTAATGTAAGATCTCTCTTTTTGTTAAATTTAATATGCGTTTGAACTTGATATTTCATTTTTAAGTTGTTAAATAAGCTATGTATATAACAGGGTACCTAAGTGTTTTTTAAACCAAGGTCCGTGCTAGTTCCCGATACTAGGTCTATGTGGTGGTGTAAAAAGCTGGTCACTTAGTCCGAAAGGGTTTGGGATGTGCACGAGACGAAAGTCTGAGACATGGGATAATCTCGCCTTCAATCATTATTCGTGGGAGAAAGTGATAGCATGGAAATTTGGCAAAAAGTTGATCCATAGTTGGAAGAAATTCGAAATTGGCACATTCACCTAAAATATAATAATATTGTAGTTTGAGTGGAAAGTTCATCAAGTGGCAAAATTAATAAGTTGTGTTAGCATCTTAATTATTATTTAACAGGTTGATTTCGTTTTAAGCTTGGTTTGGAATAGTGAAAAGTCGGGAACGATGGAATTTATTCCTTTTCTAGGGCATTTCTACGTAGTTAAAGTGCGTCTCCTGATTCATGAACGACAATAAGTTATATAAGATATAACGAAAGTCCAAAACATTCGAGAATCAAGAAAATAATATATGTGTAGAAATAGAAGTGTAAATTTATTAAAAATGGATTAATACACGGGCCAGTTTTCAATAACTAGGATCTTCTTAATTCCCTTTTGCGAAAAACTTATCTTCTTTATGAGGGTTATTAGTATATAGGGCATTGAATTTTTTGATTTCTTAAGCGGATATTTATTTTCCATTGCGTGCGGTACACTCCTAACTAGTTTATGTTATATAGGAGATTTTGGTACATAATGTGTGCTAAATTATCACATACCTCTCTTTACCTACATTAACAAACAACCCATAACACGAATCTCACAAAATGTAACATAAAATTAATCCAGAAATATGGGATATTGTTTTTGTGTTTGTACTTTGCAGGTACCATGATGATTCAAACCAAAGGACCTCACCACTCACAAACAACAGACGCACAACACGGACAAAACCGAACAAACATAATGAAAAAAAGAGCAGCGAACAATACCACGACGGTTTCATATCAAAAAAGATTCATCATAAGAATTGAACCTCCTAATCGCGGCGCAACTTATAAAACGGACCAATTATTCAAAGGATAGACTCAGCATACACACAGTTTGATGCTATTTATGAAAAAAAAGTCAATGACGAAGTCAAAGTCAACCCCAGGATACGTCATTGGAAAGAGCATGGAAAAAACAGAACCCGAAACCCTATCATGATAAAATGGGCCGACCCGTACCCATTTTAGTGGCCGGGTGCCCATACATTTTAATACTAAACACTCTTTTAAAACTCCTTAAAGGCCCAAATCCAATCAAAAAGCCCACAATATCTTTTAAATATACCTGATGGCCCAAACAGTTATAAGCCCAAATCCCATTTAACAGGCGTTAAGCCAAAACCTTCTACCCCTTTTACACCGTTAGTCCTAAAGGACTAACAATGTTAGTCCAAAAGGACTAACAGTGCAAACCCTCTCCTAACAAAAAGGACCAAAATTGCAAAACTCAAGGACCATCATTGCAATTACATACTACACTTTCAGGGACCAAAGTTTCCAAAACTCAAACCTTAAATCCATACCCGCCATTCATATTCATGTCTCCCCCTCTGTCACTTTCCTTCCCCTGCAAACACGACAAGTAAAAAACCAAACCCCACACCATTAAACAACAAACACACAGCTGGCAAACCTTCTCTTCTCTCATTCGTCAATTCATGATCCAATTGTATATGGTTAAAATCCCGTGGTGATCCACTCAAATCCAACGGGTTCCAAATTTGGAGAGATAGAAGCTTTCATTCTTAAGAGACAAGATGAAGGCAACTAGGGTTTTAAAGGACTATAAAAAGAAAAAAAGACGGAGAAGAAAGGAGTAACTGAGGAGTAGAGTAGTTGTAGTTTTAATTTTATTTTTAATGTCTTAATTAATGTTTTAAGCTTATTGTCATTTATTTTCAACAGCCTTGTAATCTTTTAACAAATTAATGTGAATTTTAGTTTTTAAGTTTTCACAACTCTGTCTCTTTTAAATTATTATGCTTTCAAGCTTATTATACATCACAAGCCATTTACATAAGTTCCTTTAAGCTTATAACAACTTTTTTTTACTTATAAGAGCTTTTACAAAAGCTCTTTATCACTTTACTATTTCATTAAGAAAGGAACATGTTTTCAAGAATTTTGGAGCAGGGCAAATTAAGGATGACCTTGGTTTAGTGCTTAATGGTAAGCTATAGGTGTGTGATAAGCTGAATTGGTTTCTTAAGTTTTTCTCTAAAAGCTTGGACTTTTGTAAGATTTCATTTTCCTAATTTTTCCATTTTCTGTATTTTTACTGTTCTATAGCTTATTTTGCTTATCTGTGTTTACTTCTGTCTTATTTGTGCTTATTTGTTCTTGTTAATGCTTATTTAATCTAGTTTATTGCTTTTCTTAATCTGTTTTAGCCTTTAACTGCTTAATCTATATTTAAAGGGGTGTTTGGGTCAAGGCCCAATATGGGTCAAATTGGTTTTGTACACTGGTTTGGTCATTTAGCTATTGTATGCAAGTCCCTTTTAAACATTTCTAATCTGTTTTTAAGCATTTTAAAGTTCAAAGTAAAGTTTTAAGGTGTTTTCTAATATTTGTCCAAATTTGTGTTCTTATATATTGCCAAGCTGTTTTATTTTTATTTTTGTTAAAATGAAGTTTTTAAAGTTAGGTTAATGCTCCTTTTAGAGCCATAATGCAGTAGGGTGAGTGAAATTTAAGTTTGTCATTGTATTTTTCATTAGGTATGCATGTCTCAAAAGTTTCAGGATTTTTATAAAAGTCATAATTCAGCAGCTATAATGGATAAGCTCTCATAAGTTGTCAGATATGATTTTTGTCCAATAAGTCCTTAAAAGCCAATATTTTATCTGTTTAAGCTAATTTTCATTTTAAAGTTCTTTTTCTAGGTCAAATTTAAGCCTGCAAAAGGCATTTGTCTTTTAAAAAAAAGACTCAAAACTCAGTAGGAGCTAAGTGTGAGTAACCTTTTTCATTTGCCTTTTTCTTAGTTAAGCTGTGTTTCAAACTTCCTTTTCTTTGCTGATATTTTTAAGCTAGTTGTTCAAGCTTTTAAGGAGTATACCCCCTTAAGCCATAAGGATCCATCTTGGGGCTTAAAAATAAGCCCAAAAGTGGTCCCTTAGGTTGTTTGCCTGCAGTTTGGACCCTTTAGCTTATTTGCTTATTTAAGCTTATTGCTTATTGTTTTTGCTTAATTTAGGTTTAGTTCTGCTTATTAGGTTAGTTTTAATCAATTTTAGCTTAATTATCTTAGCGTAGAGCTTTTTTAGGCTTATTTGCAATTTTAGTCTAAAAATGTTAAGTTTTAAGCCTTTTAGCATTTCTGTCATATTTAGCTTAGTTTAAGTCTTTTTACTTGCTTATTTTTGTTCTCAATTGCTTATTAGGTGTAGCTTATTACCTGTTTTAGCTTATTACTCTTTTTCTTCAGCTTATTTAGTCTAAAATTGTCAAATAGTTTAGCATTTAAGCTTAATAAGCTACTTCATCTTTAAACTCATTTTCTGAGCTTATTATAGCTTTTTAAAAATAATCTTAAGTTTTAAAGTTGTTAGTTCTCAGCTTATTTATAACTTTGTTTTTAAAGTTTTTCAAAAAGAAAAAAAAAAGGAGTAGGGAAGTCAGGGGTGAGCAAAGCTCGAACCCCTGACCTCTACCCACTCACCCTTTATAACACACAACACAACACACTCCAAACCAACTGCCCTAGGGTCTTTTTCGTTTACTAGTTCACCCTACTTTTCTTTTATACTCAATTAACCCTTTAAGCCTTTCAGCCTTAGTTAGCTTATTTTCTGCTAATTTATAAGCTGTGTTTCAAAGTTTTTATTTTTCTTAGAATCTTCACTGTTTAATGCACTTTCCCTGAATTTTTCATATTTTTCCCATTTTATTTAGTATTTTTAATGAATTTTTCTTTTTAAAGCAGTTTTTAAATCATAATAAATAAAATAAAAGTCAAAAAATATAATTCTTTTTTTTAAATTTTCTTTTATCATGTAGGACTTAGGAAAAGTAAATTTGCTTTCGTATGGTCAAAATTTTAGATTTTGATTTTTTAAAGAACGGGATTGAATCTCGTTCATGTTTTTCGTGTTTTTAAGCTTAAATCGCTTTCGTTTTTAGTCTAGTTTTCTTTATTCTTACATTTTAGTCCTTAGGTGTTAATTAAAAGTTAAAAATCATTTTAGGTTTAAATTTTGATAATTTAGTTTTTTTAGGACGCGTTTTTAATACCCGTTAACGTTTTTAGCCCGTATCTTTAATTGCCTTTCTTGTTTGCTTTCTTTTAGTTATTTTTTGCAGCTTTGTAGTAAGAAAATAGATTTCAAATCAGGGGTTTCGAGTGAGCGTTTGATTATTCAAGCATATATTCCAAACCGATTCTCGATTTTGTAAATTCACAGCCCGTTGGACATAATGACCCGGGAATCATACTCCGGATTACAAAAATAAATTACGTGTGAATCTTTGAGTGATTTTTTATTTTTATCCTTATATTTATATATTTACAAGTATATTATATCTATTATATATATTTATATATATATATTATATATATATATCTTATATATATATTATTTAACAGGGTTAGATCAGATCTTTTCAATAGCTCTCCATATTTGCAATTTATAATCTGAATCATATGATCACAAATAATTGACATATCCCTTGCCTTTTAGTTTAGTGAGCTTAGTTAAGGTAAGTGACCCTGGGTATCAACGAGTCGTTCTTTTTACATTGGTAAGGACTCGATAGTGGTAGACTACTAGTATATAAAGAGCCGTTAAGCAGTAATTGGGTAAAGTCTCCACGAGCTAGGGTTTAGTAAGAGCACCATTATTAATCTCCTAAGATAGATTATAATCAATAAATGCTTGCTTTATGCGGATGCGTCTAATTGTGACAGAATTAGCGTGTCTAGGTCTTAGGAAGAAGTATTGCCTAAGTCTAGGAATGATATGCCCTTTTGAATAAGTCAATCATTGCACTAATGAACAAAACCTACGTTTCATCAGATTATTCATGGTTGATACATTTTCCTTATATTAGTGTTTGACCGCTCCTCTATCGTTTGTTCATCTTCTTGTGTGAGTTTATTGCTTTACTTGTCATCAAAACCTTAGGTTAGATACACAAAATCGTGCCAGTCTCTCAGGTGAAATTCCACCTTGCATTCGTTTTAGGTTTAAACTAGATACTAAAATACTGATAGAATAGAATTAACGCTCTCGCTCTTAGGGATCGACCCCTATTACCAACGAAGCTACTTCTTACCAGATACACTGCCAGTTAGAGTGTTGTTTTGCTCGGTTATAGTGGTATAAAATAAATAGTAAAAACTTGTTACTAAATATAACACCTACGACGATCACATCAAACGTCAAACAGGTCAATAACGCCGTAATCCATAGCGGGTTCAATAATCCATATGGACATGTTGGGTAGACCAGACTCAGAACAATTTAAAATATTACAAATAACAAACAATTAAAAACAGTCGGGTTGTCTCCCGGTAAGCACTTTTGTTTACAGAAAAGTCTTTAAGTTAGACCTGCCACAATTTAATCCCTCCTTATAAACAACTTAGGGCTCGAACGGATGCCAAAACGACAACATATATATTTCTAAAAGATTTATTAGCATCCCTTTGATAATATAATTTTTTTTAAAAAACCAAAAAGCCATGATATTAAAATTTTAATTCCTTGATTAAAAGTTTTTGTTTTGAATAATTTATTAAATGTATCATGACTTTTTCGTGTGTGTAAGCTTATTTGACTCATGTGCATAGGCACCAACATTCGTATTTATTACAACAGGTAATGGTTTCACAGATAAATTCCCCGAAGGCTGTTAGATATCAATTTTTTCATCATCATTGTCCTTATTCGATTTTAAAACATCAGGATAAATTATGTTGAAAGGAAAATAGGATCATGTAAACTTTTTAAAATGTTTTGTTCTCTTCCTCATATTCGGGACAATGATGCTTCATCTTTCAAATTAAATTCATCGATATGTCGAGAAGACTTACAGTAGGTTCAGTTAAGAAATCTAATTTAGACGTTAGAGCATCATTGTAAACAATGGCTGGAAATTCTTTCTCAAAATCTTTAAAGAAGTCTAAATCATCAAAATAACTAACCGTAGGCTCGGGTGACGGAAACGAAGGCATATTGACTTTATCGTTATCATTTTACGAATCCATTTTCAAATCGTTGACATAAATTATTTTATAGGAAAATGAATTTTTGTCATAAATTACCGTGTAATCTTCATCGTCGGATTCGTCACACAACATTCTAAAGTCAATTTTATTGTCGTTAAGAGGACTTATTGTGGGTTCACAGGAGGGCGTTACTTCAGATGTTAACGCGTCATTAAAGACAATAGCTGGGAATTCAGTTTCAACAGATCTATGGTCACGAACGTCTTCATCATACCAGATCTTATCATACGTAGCAGTCTCCTAGTTATACATCTTACCACGCTTGCGGAGTTTTTCTTCCTCAAGCCTGATATACTCTTCCATGGTAATGTTGGGGTCGTTCATTTAAACCTGTAACAAAATAGCTAGTGATGTGTCGTTGTGTGGTGTATATTTTTTATGATTCAAGTTTTAAATTTATATTTTGCCAACTTAACCAAAAACAACACTTTAACGGGCCAGTGTACCCGGTCGATGGTAGATTCGTAGGCGGTAAGTAGGGTGTCGAACGAACACTTAAAGCTAGGTTCAAAATCCTCTTAATCTAAAAAAATAATTTTTATATCTAATCTAATTTAATTCTGCTCTAAGTCACCTCCTATTCTAATCCTATGTTATTTCTAATCCTCATTCTAACATGAAAGGATGGTTTTCAATCCCTGGTGAACTCCCCCCGAGACTGTCACTGGGTTGGAGGTGCCCACCACCCCAACTATCTCACTCGCGCTCGCTCACTAGCGCGCCACACCCACAAACCACCCCACCCCCAACCCCCCCCCCCCCCCCCCACCCCCCCCCCCCCCCCACCCCCCCAACCCCCCCCACCCCCCCCCACCCCCCCCCCAACTCTATAAGCCTCACCATAAACTTAACTAACAGATCCACGCTAGCCCGGTACAGCACTCTCATGATAGAAAATTGTATTAGACATCACTAATTCCAATTAGATGTTGGTTTGTTAATTCAGTGCAATGATTACTTATTTGATGTGGGATATATTCTTAGACTTAGGCTGGACTTCATTCTAAGACCTAGGACACATTAATTTGTCCAATTACCCAGCAATCCGCCATAAAGCCATCCTTATTTGTGATTATAATCTATCTTAGGGGATTAAAGCAATGGTGATCTTGTTAAACCCCTAGCTCCATAGAGACTTTTACCCACTTTACTGCGTTCATGGTAATTTTATAATTAGTAGTCACTTATACAACTATCAATGGAATCAAATGTTATTTGTTGAATAATCTAGGTTCATCTGCTAGTCAACTTGTCCACTAAAACAAAAGGCAATATTTGATATCATAGTTTATGCCAGAGCGTATCTAGCACACGGATTTAGCTCAGGACCAATATTTGTTGATCATATTATTTAGATGTTTATAAATTATTTTACTGGAGAGCCATCCCGACATCTAGATTACTTGGTCCGTATCACTAGATCCAGTTGAATGATAGGTCACATATTAAAGCACATAAACAAGTATAAATTGATAAACATAAACAAGCATACAACGATAAATTAAGCAATCAAGATATAAACAAAACCAAACATTCAGATCTTCATAATAATGGCTAATACCCGAAGGTATTAGCCTTCAAACATCATAATTAATACAAGAGTAATGGCTTAGCCAAGGTAAACTAACCGAGTTAACGAATGATACCAAAAACTAAATGATTACAAAAGTATAAGAAATTACACGTTGTCTCCTATGGATTGGAATGCGTTGCAAGACCTCTTCTGCTCTTTTTCTCCTCTGAAAATCAACTTTTGTGGTTTAGGTATCGAGAATATGATTTAGCACACTTAAAACTCGTTTTTGAGTTTTCTATTTATAGGGTCTAGAGTCGGTGTCGATACGGCGTATCCAATGTGTTGGATACGGCGTATTGGGGTTTCTTGGAGTAGGGACCACGTTTGATATCTTCTAGAATATTCACATACTATATCTCCAATACGACGTATTGGTCTTCTCTGGATACGGCGTATTGATCATGTTTCCTTTGTGGTCTTTGGTGAGTGCAGGCACGGATACGCCGTATCTTCCTTGATGGATACGGCGTATTGGTTGTCAGAATAGTAATCTTCAAATTAATCTTAGTTTAAGGCTCTAGAATGGCGGCGCTTTTGCTTAATATTCACTAGTACTCCAGTAATTACTGTGCAATTCTTAGATACAACGATTAAGTAATAATTCTTTGCAATAATTATACAAAATGGGTTAAAAACATGGGATAAATAATGCTATAAAATAGACGTTATTTGATGTCATCAGCTAGGAAAGAAAATGGTTAAATAGCCTAATACGCCGTATCCAGTAAACTGAATACAACGTATTGATGATGATGTCGAATATGCTGTATTGGTTGAAAAAAACGGTCAATACGTGTATCCAAGAAAGTTGAATACCGCCGTATTCAGTATTCGGCTCAGAATATTACAGAAGACTACAATAATGTAGAAAACACACAAACACAATATGCAAAATATACAATGCAGAAAACACACAGACATTATACAAAACATAATTTAGATTTGATAGTTAAATTATTCTAAGCTAAGGGTTAAAAACACTAATAAGAATAAAAATTAAAACTTTTTCACTCCCCGTCGACGGCGCCAAAAACTTGATGTGTTGTCATGTCAGATGAATTTATCAATTACCAAGAGTTTTAAATTGATATTTAGCGACTTATTCCTAAAACACCTCTTAACGGGCAGTTGTAACACTCCGTCAAGATGGAGTTTCGTGGTAAGTAAGGTGTCGAACACTAAGAGCGATGAAGTTAACCTTATATTCTATCAGTATTTTAGTTAATCTAATTAGACTAGTTAATTCTAGTAGTTCCTTGTTTAAACCTTTATGCTACATTGTTCTTATTGATCCCCGCGCCGCGCGCGCCCGACTCCCCCGCAACGCCCTCCGTGAGGGACTGGCACAAGGTTTGCCGTGTAGGTTAAAATAATCAACTCAATACACAATAATCACGCAAGAAAATAAATAGAAGATAAAAGAGCGGTACAAGCCAAATGATATAAAACTGTATTAGCCATATTAAATCCGATTAAATGATGGTTTGTTTATTTAGTGCAATGAGTGCTTATCTCGAGGCGGCATATCATTCTTAAGACTTAGGCGGGACATCATCCTAAGACCTAGACACGTTGAATCCTATCACAATTAACGCATCCGCATAAAGCATCATTTTAGTTTAATTATAATCTATCTTAGGGATTAAAGCAATGGTGATCTTGTTAAACCCTAGCCCATCTGGACTTTACCCACTTACTGCTTGACGGTATTTTATATATTGGTAGTTCACTATCCAATTCTTTACCAATTAATTAAGAACATACTTGTTGAAACATACGGGTCACATGCCGGTCCAACTAAGCTCATAATCAAAAGGCAAAGACAGGGCATTATTTGTGATCCTATTGGTCCAAATATATAAAACACGATATGGAAAGCTATCCCAGTATCTAGATTACTTGGTCAATATCACTAGACCCAGTTGAATGATAGGTCGCATATTCAAGCACATAGACAAGTATGAGGTGATAAACATAATTAAACAATCAACGATAAATTAAGCAATCGAGATTAAACAAGCAAACATTAAATCTTCATTAAGATGGCTAATACCCAAGGGTATTAGCCCATAACCATTGTAATAATACAAGTGTGATCAAATAACCAAGGTAAACTAAACGTTTTACCGAACGATACCAAAAATTAAATGATTACAAGAGTATAGGAAT
Organism: Tanacetum coccineum; assembly: GCA_026074375.1. Classification (NCBI taxonomy): domain Eukaryota; kingdom Viridiplantae; phylum Streptophyta; class Magnoliopsida; order Asterales; family Asteraceae; genus Tanacetum; species Tanacetum coccineum. Next base: position 42,955 of record BQNB010029288.1, on the reverse strand, counting down.
TAACTCGATGTCTTCTATGGAGTTAGGTTTGCGATGCTTGACTATTGGCGGCTCCTCTTCACTTTAGAAAATAGACTTCTATGTTTATGGTATAGAGAATATTATTATGCACATTGAAAAACTCATTTTTAAGTCTTCTATTTATAGTCTCTAAAAATTGGTGGATACGCCGTATTGAATGAGTTCAATACTGCGTATAGGGGTAAATTCCTTGGAGTGCGCACTACGTTCACAATCAATCAGTTATATCTTTCCTCTATTACATTTATTGCATGATCTTTAATTGTTTGACCATCTGGACACGGCGTATGTAGGCAGTAGGATACGCCGTATTGGGTATTGAGTATACGCATTTTCTTGGGAAGTTCAGGCACTGATACGCCGTATCTTCTTTGATGGATCGTTGTATTGAGTAAGAATTAAGTTAATATTCAATTTCTTCGTTTAAGCTCCAAAATGTGCGCCTTTTAGCTTGTCTTCACAAAACACTCTGTAATTACTGCAATTAACAATTTTAAGCAATTAAGTAACAATTCTTGCAATAATTATATAAAAGTGGGTAAATTACTTGGGGTAATGATGGTATAAATGTAGTGTTATTTGATGTCATCATCAGGCATGGTTAAACCCGAAATAGGAGGCAATGTGAATTTTGAAATCAAGAGCCAATTCATGCGAGAATTATGGGAGGGCACCTTTTCTGGAAACAAGAATGACAATGCCATGAGCATGTTGAGCGGGTTTTAGACATTGTCAGTCTGTTCAACATTTAGGAGTAACACACGATGCTGTCATGCTACGCGGTTTTCCCCATTACACTCAATCGAGCCACTAAAAGGTGGATGGACAGACTTTCCCCAAGAACCGTCAATTCCTATGATCTCCTTAAAAAAGCCTTTATCCAAACGAACTGTCCACCATCCAAAATTGCTAAGCAGCTTGAAGAAATTCGTAACTTTAAGAGGAAGGTGATGAAACATTATACCAAGCCTGAGAACGGTATAATGACCTGCTTTATAAATGCCCAACTCATGACATCAATAGCCATCAGAAGGTAAACATGTTCTACAATGGTCTGGGCACTATGAACCACCAATTGCTTGACTCACAGAGGCCAATTCCTGGCATGACACCCGCTCAAGCACTAACGACAATCTAGACTATGGTTGACCACTCTTAAAAGTGGCACGATGGTTTATCTAGCAGGAATATTGTGACAATCCATCAATTTCAGGTCGTTATTTTATTCTTGAGTATTAATTATAATTTTCATTTTTATGTTGAGATATGAACTCACGACTAACCGAGAGAATTAGGACTTACATTTGTAAATTACGCGACGTTTGCAAGAACTAACGATTTCTACGTTAAGCATCGACGCTTATATTTTCAAAATGCCATAGAAATAATTTTATTACATTTGTTTTTATTTTTTGTGTTACGAGCAATGTTTATAATTATTATTCGTCTTGTACCGTACGTAATTTAAAATTTTCAGAAAAGTATCCCGATTTTCATAGAACTATTTTTACTTGGTTTGTTTTCACTTCGTGGTTCCGCCTTAACTTTCGTTATATTTTACGTTAATACCCGTTAGCCTCAGAACTACCCACCTATCTTAAAATTTATACCCTAATGCAAACGTATTACCACCACTAAATTAAGTTTGTGGAATTCCACCACCTCATCTCATGAGCGTGGATACTCCTAAAGAGCGCGCCACGCGCATGCCACTTAGCATTCATGTTATATCCAACTCTATACACTTGGCAATTTACACTCTATAAAAACAGACTCGCTCATTTTGACCAAGATAACACACACAAGCCATAATTATCAACACAAATCTGATCTTGCTCTCTCCCTTTCATCTTGTGACGCCACCAACACTCACCAAAAACATCAAATCCACAAAAACTTAAAGATCAAATAATGAGCACACTATTAAAAAAACACAACCTAGTATAACCCTTGTATTTTGGAGGTGATTTAAAGAGGTTTCTACAAGGAAGACTTGTATAAAGTTGGGGCTGAGATTATACAAATTTTTATAAAGTCATTTGGGTAAAGAAAATGGTGGTCAAGAGTATTTTTGGGTGAAGATTAAGCCTAGAGTTGAAGCTTCCATCAATCCTTGTTCTTATTTTGATCATTGTGATCTTTCTACACTTCTTGTGGTAAAAGTTTAATGAGTTCTTGTTTATGTTTTCTTTTGATTTTCAATTTGTATATTGCATGTATGATATTTGATAATGCAAATATCAAAATGGCCTATACATGTATAGATCTAGGATAATTATAGCATAAAATAGTCATCTAAATACAGTGAAAATATACATAAACTTATGAGCTGTAATGAATAGTAGGTTTTATAATTTTCTACAGGTTTGAGGTTGGATTTGAGTACATTAGGTTGTAGATAATCCTTTTTTGGGACACTTGGCAAATTGGATGATTTCTAGAAAGTGAATATTGAGGGGTTATGATCCAACAACACCAAAACTTAGTTGGATTCTGACCTTGCTATACTGATGGTATAAAAAATCACTTTTACGGGACTGAAGTTGGTTAAAAAGTTAAAACTGTCATACCTAGATAAAATCATGTAGGTTCTTAATCAATTGGATAGTCAACCAACTCTTTATGGTTTGTAAATGGCATCAAAAATGGTGAAAGTGAAATTTCAGACCGAATTTGTAACTTGACCTTTATGTAGTATTTGTACATAGTATATGGTATTACTTAAACTAAGTACAAAAAATGGTTTTGGATCTGTAGAGTACACTTAAATATGAAACTATGGATAACAGAATATATCAATTATTACTATTTTCGGATTTCTAAATTTTGACTATTTAACGTAAAACATAAAAGTATACAAAATTTACTACTACCCGAACACTATACTATGTAAAACGATTTTTGTAACTAAAACCCGAGGTGGTAGGACCCACTTCTTGGGAGTTTTAAAATGGACTAAACATATGTAATAAAAGTGTCCCGACCTCGAGAACCCGAAAAATTATAACAAAGTGTCATTTACAAGCTTAAATGGGCCTTAAGGCCTTATTGGACCAGTAGGCCCAATGAAACAAAATGGACTTATGGACTTAGCTTTAGGCCCAATCCACTTGGACCTTACTAATGGGCTAGGACCTGGTCTTTGAGTAATAATATCAATATAATAACTTAATGGGCTTGCTTAATGGGCCTATTGGGCTTTTTGAGCTAATTTAGACAATACTAGTAAAATGGCTAATAAAAACAGATAAAAACCTAGAAAACTCTAAGGTGTTGAAATATTATGTTGCAAGGGCATGATCATCAATAACTACTGTAACATATACTTATTTAATTTATGAGTTTTTGTTCAATTTTTATAGACTAGAAACCTACGACCACGTTACAAACATCTTTGTATAGGTCTTGGTTTATCTGACGCGCTTTTCAAAGTTTTTATTCATCGATATTCATCCGAACATCATAAGTGAGTCATAGCCTCACATGTTTTACACTTTAATTGTTTTATAAACCCTGAGAGGGAAGATAAAATGCTTGTTTTTAAAATAGACACACAAGGGGAGATTGTATGCTAGTTGCCTCGTTTATTATTATAAGTTAGCTTAACTCGCTAGATAAAAGACCTGCAGAAATCATGAATTGTTAACTATCGGGAAATGGTAGACGCTTATACATGAAATAGTACTATTTGAAGGCTGCCACCTCCAATCCGTGATGGCTGGCTATCGTCAAGTGTCGGGAATATGACACAACGGATGTGTTGTATAGAGAATAATATGCACTCATAGCGAGGGTGTATCTTAGGCATACCTGTGGGAAACCACAACAAATTAAATGGTAACGTTCAATGTCATGAGACTTATAAATAATCCCCCGATATAACTTTGTTTGTCCACATCGTTATATCCTAATGAATATTGAGAAATGATACTTGTGTTCGGAAATTTTATTGTTTATATATATAAACTCTATGGATTCACTCAACATTATTGTTTGATTTTAACGTTTTAGCATGTTTTATGTCAGGTCTTTGGGGTAATTCGGCGATGGAGATTTTGGTTGTCGCTTATGGAAACCTAAATGTTTTGAAGGCCCATTAAATAAAAGTCATACGATGATGATTTGTAAAAATGTAGTATGAATTACGAAACAATTTGGGACCTATAATGTAAACTTTTATTTCGAATGAATGTATTTAAAAACGTTTCTTTTCGAGTCGTTTTCTATGCTTGAGTTGTTATATTATGACGTAGCACCCTAGATGACCCTTCCGCTGAGATATATTAAAATGGGGGTGTTACAGATTGGTATCAAGAGCTTAAGTTATAAAGAACAAAAAAATTTCAAAAAAAAATAAACAAAAGGATTTTTAAAATCTTTTAACTATAACTGTACAAGCGAAGTCTCCGAATTACCAATGGACAAGAATGAGAAGGAATTATTTATCGATATATATATATGGAAAAATATATATGTTATAATATGAAATTTTCATTTATTTGAATATAAATGTTAATTATGTAATTATTTTAATACTAATACGAGATATTTATACGATGCAGATTGTCATGGAGAAACCTAATCATCTTAATGAGCCGAACGAAGCTATTCCTGAAGTGAACCCAGTTGTTCCCGAGCTGAACCAAGTTGCGGATATCCATGATCCCAACAAAATGGTTGACATTCCCGATGATATTGATTTGGTTGATTATGACGATGAGGATCCTGAAGAAGATCCTAAAGAAGATCCCGAGGAGGAACCCGAGGAAGATGTTGATATTGAGCTCGAGGATGATGCTGGGTTGATATTTCCTTATGAGGTGGAGGGTGACAAAACCCCGCCACCTGGAGATGTGTCATCCGATCCGAAGACAAAGATCGAGGAGATTGATGTTGCACCCGAGGTTGATGTTGCACCCGAGATTGATGTTGCACCCGAGGTTGATGTTGCACCCGAGGTCGATGTTGCACCCGAGGCTACTGTTGGGACTTCTACCCAAAATCCTTATGCTATTCGTGACTTTCCGAGGGGCTTATATAAGGTAGGAGAGTCATCTTCTGCTCGTGACTCGTCATATGTTGGTGGATTGGAACCTTAGGCTTTGAGACGTGATTTGGAGACGTCCCGTGCACGAGCTAGACTTACGGAGGCTGAGTTAAGTACAAACCAAACTGAGATTGCTCTTCTTAAATCCAAGAATAAAATTGGGGAAAAAGAAAGGGAGTTACTTAATCATGATTTGGAGAATGTCAAGCGTGCTTTGGGTAATGCTCTCGAGAGGGTGTTGGTATTGGAGAGCAGGGAGAATGCCCACATTGAAGAAAAGATTGGATAAGACTGAGACTAAGTTGGCGTAGGCTTGTATGGAGCATGATATTGCTGAGAGGAGGTTGCATGAGTCCCGAGTGTGGAACAAGAGGTTTTACTTGGATATGGTTTGTATTAGGGCTGTTCCGAAGCTGCCATCTGATGATGTGGATACCGAGCGTCCAAGAAAGAAATCGAAGAACTCTACTTCGATTGTGGAACAAGAGGTTTTACTTGGATATGGTTTGTATTAGGGCTGTTCCGAAGCTGCCATCTGATGATGTGGATACCGAGCGTCCAAGAAAGAAATCGAAGAACTCTACTTCTGATGGAACCGAGGGACCTTCCGAACTACGTGGACCACCTAGTGACTCTTAGTAGATTAGTTTATCATTTGTAGTATCTTTTGTAAATCACTAACTAAACTGCGATGTCAGTTAGTAAAACTAGTCTTTTGGAGTTGTATAGCATTAGATGGTGACATGTAATGTAAGACAATGCAACTTGTAACTTATTGGTGATTAATGAAATGACTATCTTTTGGTTGTAATTCTATGTTGTGTTGTTGTTTCCTTTCTTTTCTTGTTTCTTCTAAATTGTTCCTTTTGCTTAATACAATCATTGAATGAATACTCATTATGATTTGATTTGTGTTATAACAGGATCATGCCGCCAAAAGCAATGTCTGAGGCACGTATGCGCGAGGTTATTAGGGAACAAGTTGCCGCATCTATGGCTGAATTTATGGCAAATATGAACCGTGGAGCCGGTGGTGCTAGAGCCGGTGGTCCTGAAGCTGGTGGTGGTGAAGCCGGTGGTGCTGGAGCCGGTGGTGCTGGAGTTGGTGGTGTTGGACCGGCAGCGCCCGAAATTACTAGATGTACTTACATAACATTCATGAAGTATGACCCACAACTTTTTAAAGGCACCGAAGGTGCCATGGGATTATGTCAGTGGTTTGAAAAACTAGAATCTGTGTTTCGAATCAGTGATTGCAAGGAAAGGGATAAGGTGAAATTTGCAACTGCTACACTCCAAGGTTGTGCATTGACTTGGTGGAATGGAAGGATTGCTTCCATGGGTATTGATGCTGCTAATGGTACTCCATGGACTGAGGTGAGAAAGTAGATGACCGAGGAATTTTGTCCTCGAAGTGTGTTGCAAAGGCTGGAGCAAGAATTGTACAACTTGAAGTTAAATGGGACTGATATTGATGGGTATACAAACCGATTCCACGAATTGGCCTTATTATGTCCTAGAATGGTGGAGCCTGAGCAAGTGAAGGTGGAGCAGTATATTCGTCGGTTGTCGAAGAATATACGTGGTGATGTGACATCATCGAGGCCTGCTGGTATCGACGAAGCTGTACGTATGGCTTATCACCTCATGGGACAAATAATACAAGACAAGACTGATGAGGCTTCTGAGGGTGAAAAAAGGAAAGGTGAAGGAGATCGTGGTGGTCGTGGTGACAACCGACGCGATTATAATCGTCGACAAAACCAAAGAAGGGCTAATGCTGGAGCTATGACCAATGTTGCACTGAATGACAATGAAGTTTGTCCAAAGTGCAAGAATAAGAAGCATGCTGGTGATTGTTGGAAATGTGGTAAGTGTGGTAAGTTGGGGTACAAGACTGCTGCTTGTTGGAGCCTCGATAGAAAAGACGTGACTTGTTTTAATTGCAATGAAAAGGGTCACCGAAAGAGAGATTGCCCTAAGTTGAAAAGGAATGGACAAGGTGGAAATAACTATGGAGCTGTTTACAAGTTGGGAGCTATGGATGCTCAGCAAGAACAAGGATCCGAAAGCGTTACTGAGACATTCTTCTCAAATAAACGAAATTAGCTACTCTTTATTATTGATCCGGGTCCGTATAAAAGTTTTTGAGAGTCAACGAATTTTTATACGCCTATTAATAGATATTGAACCGGTTGAGTATCGTGCTACTAGCTATAATTACGAAATGGTCCCATGTGAAAAGACGTAAGTACCAAATAAAGATTATAAATAGAATGCACACGAAACCTTTTAAACGTTTACTATTATCCAATCGATTTAATGGTTAATAGAACTGGAATTTTAGATATCAATATTTTGATGATTGTTATCACGATTTTAATGCCGTTATATTTAGTGCTGAGAGAAAAAGGTTAAGATTCCCCTGGAAGGAGTAAGACCTGGTTAAACAGAAGGCATAGAAATAATTCCCAATTAGAAGATTGTTTCATGCATTAAAGGCTCGAAAGTAATCGAGAAGTGTATTTAGCCTATTCTCTAGCTCAGTAACTGAACCAGATATGAATGAGAAGGCAATAGTAAGAACGTTCCAGTTATCCCGATGATTTTCCCGAGTATTTCCGATGAATTTACCTGGTACAACCCCACCCATGGCAAGTGGAATTCCTATTAATCTTATTCCTGGTACTGCACCCTGAGCGCGATGCACCATATCGTTGTTAGCACCATCCGAAATGAAGAGTTTCCAAGCAACTGGGCAGAGTTATCGAGGAGAAAGGTTTTATTTGACAGAGGCTAACGCCGTGGGCGCACCGGTCTTGTTCGTGGAAAAGAAGGATGGAACGTTCGAATGTGCCATTGATTACTGAGAACTGAACAAGATGAACAGATCAGAGAATTATATCCTATACCTAAGAATTGAAGACTTATATTAGACACTGACAAGGTTCTAGTGTTTATTCGAACATTTGATTTACGAATCTGGTTATCATCAGACTCTGTAACCGCGAGGAAGACATTCTAAATTACATGCATTTAGAACTCGTTAGTGTACATTATAGTTTCAAGTAATGCCTTTTGGACTGACTAATTGCCCCTTCCAAAAAAAGTTATTTAAAAAAAAAAATAAAAAAAAAAAATTTTTTTTAATAGAGTGTAGGGGGGGGGGGGGGGAGAGGGGGGGGGGGGGGGGGGGGGGGTGGGGGGTGGAGGGAGGGGGGTGGGGGGGGGGTGAGGGTGGGGGGGGGGTGGGGGTGGGGGTGGTGAAGGTGGGGGGGGTGGTTAAGTTTTGTTGACTAGGGTAATTGATGAATCGCGTGTGCAAGCCATATCTTGATAAATTCGTGATTGTATTCCATTGATGACATTCTGATTATATTCCAGAAATAAAGAAGAACATGAAACATTTAAAGAATATTCTTTAATTTGCTAAGGGAGCTAAAAGTCGATACGCTAAGCTTTTGAAATGTGAAAGATTTTGGCTTGATTCCCCGAGTAATTCCTTGGCCTGTTGAAATGAAAGTAGAGGAGCTCATGTTGATCCTCTCAGCGAAGATCGATAGCATTAAAAGATTGCGGGCTGCACCAACTACACCAACGGAAGTGCGACAATTTTTAGGTTTGGCAGGCTATTATCGAAGGTGTATTAAGGAGTTTTCTCTAATATCCAAACCATTAACTAAACTCACACAGAAAAATAAGTCGTATGTGTGGGGCGACGACGAAGAGGAGGCTAATTTCAAAAACATGTAAAGTTCTGGAAATTGAGTATGCGCCAATATATCACACCCGAAAGGAAGCGAAGACTTTGTAGTGTATTGTGCGATGCATCCTTTAAAGGATTTAGAGCTGTTTTGAGAGTGCAGCGAAGAAAAGTTGATTTCGATACTACTCTTATGCAACTTAGAAAAGAATGAAGAAAATTATACGACCCATGACTAGGAATAGGGAGCGATGGTTTTTGCTTCTCGACTAGTGAGACTCTAATTTATAGGCGTAACAAGTGTACGTAATACACCGGCCCAACAAAAGCCCTACATCTATTTATGGATAATAAAAGAGCTAACTATGTGCAGGCAGTATGAAGGAATGAACGTGTCTGAGTAATTACTGATTGTGTATATTTCGTTATCACCCAGGACAGGCGAACGTTGTACGCTGATGTGTTAAGCAGGAAGGAAAAGGAACCGATTCGAGTGCGTGCTTAGTGGTGACGGTAACATAACAATTTACCCCAAAACAAAGTGACGAAATGCACAAGATTAAAGCGTGCAAGGAGGAAAAATAGAGTGCTGAAGGCTTATCGTGGCGAAAGGTGTATCCAATTAACTGTTCAGATCCGAATGGTAAACAAATAGTTCTAAAGACGAGTAAGGTTACCAAATTCGAGATGTGAGGAATTCAAATCATGATGGAATCTCATAAATTCAAAAATATTTTATTCATCCTAGGTCAGATAAAATGTACCATGATTTGAGGAAGTTATACTGGTGGCCGAATATGAAAGATGACATTGCGACGTATGTCAGTAAGTGCTTGACATATGCTAAAGTCAAGGATGAACACCAAAAGCTGTCAGGATTACTTCAGCAGCCAGAAATTACTGTTTGGAAATGGGAGAGAATTACAATGCATTTCATTACAAAGCTTCCAAGAACACCATCTGGATATGACTCAATTTGGGTCATTGTTGACCGATTGACTAAATCTGCTTACTTTATTCCGATGAATGGAAAAGTATAAAAATGAAAAAGCCTTACAATCGATTATATTTGAAGGAGATAGTTTGTAAGCACGGGGTGCCCGTGTCTGGTTATTTCAGACCAAAGACGCTCGTTTCGCAACAAGGTTTTGGAGATTCAACTTCAAAATACATTGGGAACGAACTTTAGATATGATCACTGTGTAACACATCCTAAAACTGATGGTCAGAGTGAAAGAACGATACAGACATTAGAGGACATGTGCGTACTTACTGATTGACTTTGGTAGTGGCATGGTATAAGCACTTACCTTTGGCTGAATTTCATACAATAATAGTTATATGCTTAGTATTAAAGTGCCGCACCTACGAAGCTCTATACGGGAAGGAAATGATAATTGCCTGTAATGTTGGAGTGAGGGATGGAGAAGCCCAACTCACGGGACCCGAAATGATGTCGCGAAACGGACAGAGATATTGTGCAAATCAAGAACCATTAGTTGAGCTGCTCGAAGTAGACAGGAAAGTTATGCGATGTGAGACAAAAACCTTTGGAGTTCGAAGTGGGTGACAAAGTTATGCTAAAAGTATCATTGTGGAAAGGTGTTGTTCAATTTGGGAAACGTGGGAAATTAAGTCCCCGTTATATTGGTACAATTTTTCAGATTTACAAGAGTAGGCCGGTGGCATATAAACTGGATTACCTCGAGAGCTTCAAAGAATACACACTACATTCCTGTTTTAAACTTAAAGAAGATGTATTATCAGAATGAAGAACTTATCATTCCAACCTCGACGAAGTAAGGCGAATCGACGAGAAGATTGCATTTCAACGAAGAACCCATTGAAAAATCATAGATAGAGAAGTGGAGACAACTTACAGCAAAGTCGGAATATTCCTATAGTTTAAAGTTACGATGGAACTTGATTTCACGTGTCAAACCTCAAGAAATGTTTGGCTGACCCAACCATACATGTACCTTTAGAGGAAATCCAAGTTGATGCTAAGTTGAACTTTGTGGAAGAGCCTGTAGAGATCTTAAAGCGTGAAATCAAGAAGCTAAAGCGGAGTAGAATTCTAATCATCAAGGTTTGATGGAATTCGAAATGAGGTTCTGAATATACTTAGGAACGTGAGGATCAAATGAAACTCAAAAACCCACATCTCTTTAGCTCTAGCACTAGTTGAATTTCGAGGAGAAATTCTTTTAAGGGGGTAGACTGTAACCTTTGCGAATTTTCCAGACTTATGATGTTCTATGAAGATCTCTATTTTATTGACTTTTACTGTTTCCATCGAATCAGTTACCGTGTTAACGGCAGTCAATCCTTATCTCAATCATTAAATAGTTCATTTATTCCTTGAATTATTTCTTTTAAATGCTTACATCTATGTTTGATCGCTAATCGGGAGAGTTATCCTGCATTTAACCAAAAATGACAAGCAACGCGTCCCGACACGTCCAATTATTGTCCGTACTAAAGATAAAACAATTCGACTATAAGATTTATTTCTTTAATATTCTAAGACTAACTAAACTTAATTTTTACATTTACTAAAAATACAAAAACTTTCGGGTCACGTTTTATTTACGAACCGAGAATGTTAGACAACCCGACAAGAGACAAAATCACATCTAGGATCCTTCCTAGGATGCCTAACCGGCTAGGACCACAAGGGAGACAACAAGCCATCTTTTTAGCAAACTTGTCCATGCATGTATCCACCATATCTTCCTTTATTTTAAAAATACACACACATGCACCAAAACACACATAAGAAACATCTCTCTTCTCCTTTCTCTCTTCTTGCTCTGGTCGAACACCAAACACACACAAACAATACATTTTTTTCACTTTGTTCAAGATTTTGAAAGCTAAACACACCCGGTTTGATTCTAGTAATCATTTAGTAAACAAAACAACATTTGGGTTGTTCAGTTAAGCTCTAATCCTCTTCAAAACCCTCTCTAATAAGTCATTATCTTTCAATAACTTTTGTACTTTTGATAGTCTAATGATGCATAAGCTTGAGTTGTACACGTTTTGTTTAAAACAAAAAGCTTAAAAACTTATAAAATATCAATAAGGGGTGCGTTTGGTTTGAAGTCAAAAGAAAAGAAAAACAAGGAAAATGTCATTTTAATATTTTGGTTGTGATGGTGGAATAACATTTTTTAACATATAAGAATTTATAACTTATTCGGCTTATAAATAAGCACATAAGTGCTTATTTTGGCTTATTTGGGGTCGGTAGTAAAAAGGAACAAAAGAAAAGTGGTTTTGGTCATTTACAAATTTCGTCCTAATTTTTATAGCTTATTTTCGTAACTTATTTTAAGAACTAAAAGTACCTTAGAGCTTAACGACTAAATAATAAGCTCGTAAGGCTTATTTTGGGCTTAAGAGGTCACGGCCCAACAAGCCAAGTCCAAACCATGGCTTAGGCTTGGGCTCGTGAGCCTCGGCTTATTTTTGTGGCTTTTTGGTTTGGCTTAATTTAATACAAAACTGCTTATTTATGTTAATACAAATATTCGCGCAAAAACGATATTTATATTTAATGATCTTCATGTTTTGATAATAACAAATATAATGTCATACTATGTAAAATTTACGTAAACAAGTTATTTAGTCGAAAGTTTACTTGACGCCGACAAATCACTTAAGGTATGAATATGGCATTATTAAACATAGGTAATGATCAAATAAAAATATTATCATTTGCATAAATCTTTTCGAATCAAATGATTAAATAACACATAATTAATTATAAGCTAGTTATATTAATCATGTAAGACAAAATAAGATTAACCATAAGTGGAAACAATCTTTCCAAATCTTACCAAATCTAGAAAATCTTTCCTTATTGGTGATAAGAAGTATTTTCTTCTAGAAGAATCTATTAAACTAGTTTTAATAAGTATAAAATAATATTTTGTATAGATTTAGGGTTAATCACAAAGTAACAAATGCTGTCCCAGCTCCACCCACAGATCCACCAAATACACGGGATGAATCCAGGGTATGGGAGATCTGTGAGTCGCACGAATCATTTCTCTCGGACAGATTTGAATTTCAAAAGGTTGACTATAAATACCAACCTTAAGCTTTCATTTTATACAACTCTTGACAAATATTTTCACACACATATTTTATCTTTTGTATATTCTTTGATCATTATACTTGTTACATAATCCATTACAAGTGATCAACTCATTCCACTCTTTAGTGACAAACACTCAAGAAGACGTCAAGCTTAAAGTGTTATTAGTTTAGTTGTGTCATCACGTTTGTGATAATCATTCATATTGTATATCTTGTGTTGTGTGTTGTGTGTATCATATGTGTATGATAAGTTAGTATTTAGGCCATAAAATACATAATATGTTAGATTGGTTCTATCTCGAAGTAAAATTCGGTATTTAGCTTAGTACCGGAAAAAGTGTAAGCGACGTGAACGGTTTTCTCCGCCGAAAGAGAGCTTGTTGACATAGTGAAGATAACTCTCAAGTTGGGTACTTGGGGAGTGGAGTAGGGCGAAGAGGAGCTTCATAGCCGAACCACTATAAATCATTGTGTCATCGGTTTGATATTTCTTATCTTTACTTGTTTGTATTTCGTAGATTAGTTACTTACTTATTGCATTGCTATCATATACACTTGTGTATATCTCTTGAGTTCACATAAGTCGACAATCTAAGTTTTAATTTTAAAACGGTAAAAACTATTCAACCCCTTTCTAGTTTCCACAATTGGTATCAAAAGCCATGTTACCCAAGATCTTTAACGTATATTGTACATTAAAGCTACACAAATAGGGAAACCTATTATGTTGGACGCGTTTACTAGCTCGATGTGTGTTGATTCATGGGGAAGAATTAGTTTCGCCCGTGCTCTTATTGAAGTCTGTGCGGATTCAGTTCTCAAAAAGGAAGTTATTATGGCTATTGAGAATGAAGAGGATGATGGATATACAAGGGAAGTGATTCGAGTAGAATATGAGTGGAAGCCACCTCATTGCGTGGAATGTAAATGTTTTGGGCATGATCCTAATACATGTCCTAAACGTGTTAAGGAGAATTCTCCTAAAGCTCCACCTATGGCCTCTACTACTCGCTCGGCTATTGATAACAAAGATGGCATTACTACTGTGTCCAGCCGAAAGAAAAAGAAGAAATCAGGTCCTAATCGTGTAAGTGGAATTAACCTTTCTAAATGCAATCCTAATCTTAAATATAGGCTTCACCTATGGCTTGTGTCAAAGGACTACTGGGTATGACAAGATACAAAAGAATTATTTGTGGCTATTAAGTATGTTTGATGCTAGACACGAAAATGGGTATGCAAATGTGGCTTGGCTGATTACGAGTTGGATGAAGAGAAAAAGAGATGGTACTCAAAAGGAGAGTCAGATTTGTTGTGGACAGCTTATCACGAAGATTGATAGGAAAGCGACGGTGTTGACTGATGTGGTGCTAAGGAGTTTGAGTGCTTTAATTCATTGTAAAGATTTGGATACGACTACACTAAGAGAGTTGATCGACTCTGAGGGTAGACTAATATCTGGGGATCCGCAGCCGGGTGTACCAAGAGTTGGTATTCCTAGACCTCCGAGAGTATCAATGCAGGACTTGTATGATAGGATGAGTAGTGTGGAGATACGCCAGGAGGCTATAGAGAGGATGAAGTATGGCAGTCATATCACTGGAACAGGTACCAGGGATTGTTTGAGCATATAGCTAGGGTTTATAGTGTTCCACCGCAGGGAGCCTATAACCCATCTAGTTATGCTAAGCCACAGTATGATCAGTATTATCAGTAGTACCCACCTCCGCCACCACAGTATCAGCAACAACAGTAGGATGATAACGAGTAGTGTCGAGATGACAAAAGTTGGTTGTGTGAACACATGTTTTGGGTCACGTGTGTTTTAAAAACAATTTCCTTAAAAACAATATTATTATTACTACTATGGTGTGTAAAATGCCTTTGTTGGCATTTAAAACAATATTATCGTACTTTCTTCAAATAATTAATTAGGATTATTATATTATTTGTGTATGCTATATTTATTTTGTAACAAGAAAAGAAAAAAAGAAGGGTGCGAGACGGAAATGGCGAAAAGCAAAAGATTCAAGTAATTCTTCATAAGTGAGAAGTATTATTTCACTTTTCCATTTTATCTTTGTCTATAATATTTCACGTTATGACAATGAATCCAAATTAGTGTGGGGGGGTGGGGGTGATAAACTATAAAAGTTAAATAAATTAAAAAATTTTTTTGAAAAATAACTTTTAATGATCACAAACAAGGCAATCTAACTCTAGGATTGATAACATTACTTTAGCATAATTTAACCACGCCAAATTAAAAATTGTGAGATTAGATCTTAATATTCATGTATCCATCTTGGATACCTAAGATGATATTTATCTTAGCTTTACTTGAGTTAAGGTTGAATGCAATTGCAAGTGTCTCAACCGTCGTTATGGCTGTGTATTTGTAGTTTGTCGCCTTTTCTAGAGCATTGGTATCGATTTAAAATTGTATTAGTGTGTCGGTGATTTGTTAATTTTAGAAATTGTGCTTGAAATATTTATGAGACCACAGTAGGAACACGTTCTCGCGTTATAAACATTTTACGGATTAAGAGGTAATAAGAATATAAATATAAGTAACCAATAACTTTGTTCAAAAAGCTTTTTAATTAAATTATCTAAAATTTTATCCGTACGAATCGAAGAGCATAAATGCTGGTATTGCTTTTAAAATGAAGTGCGAAGGTTGCAAACTTCTAAGTTTGTTTGAAGTAGTGTGCTTATCCTAAGTACGGGGGAAAGCAAGTTTCCCCCAAGTTAAAGTGAAATAAGACAAAAAGAAGCCAAAGTTCTATAAAAAAAACCAAAGAGGGTGATAAAGTGAAGGAATTGTTGGTTACATTACGAATAAGGTGGATTATTATTTTATTATAAACCTTTTTCAACAAATATAAAAAATAATAAATATCACTAAATAAATTGCCTCTTTTGATGTTTATGTTTGGTGCTTACGCTATGTCGGTGAAGTTTAGTTTCTTGTACAAGCTTATGGTAATTTGAACATTTTATAACTGCGCGTATGAGTGACTTCCGTTTACTATCTATTTTACTAAACTGAGCGAGTGTGAAAACAAGTCTTATCTATAAAATTCGTGAGTTGCTTTGTCGCGTTATCTATGCTTGTGTTCATTAATCTATTTTACTAAACCAAAATGTTTTCGCTTTTTATTGCTTGAGGGCAAGCAATAAGCTTAGTATGGGGGGATTTGATAATGCTTCAAATATATATATAAAATATCCCTTAAAAATATGTGAAATGTATATGTTAACGCATGAAATATTGCAAAGTTTGGTTGTTTGTTGTGTAATAATTGTTTCAGGACCAAGAATGACGAAAAGGACTAAATGTGCAAAGATATTCTGTTAAATGCACTAACGGTCATTAAAAGAAGAATCTAGAAGACAATTTATTGGAGAGTTAATGAAAAGAGCCAAAGTACGTCGTACTTCATGGCGGGTTAAATGCAATTAAATTGAATGACCAAGTACAACGCACAATTTTGTTTGTGCGGCGCACTTCTTCTGCAGTTACTCTAAAATCATAAATGATTGCAATGATAGTAAAACTTTTCACTCCCCTAATTTCCACAACTGATACTCCACTCCTCACCTATAAATAGGCCACAAAATTCAGGGCTAAGAGTATCTCAAATCATTCCATTATCATCTTAATTCACTACATCTTTGATCAAGAGAAGTATAGGAAATTTAAGAAGAAGTTTTAGTGGAATTGTTGAAGTATTATCTTGATCTTCATCATTCCGGGTTACAATCATCAAGAAAAAGATACTTTTGATCATGGAAATCTCTTAATAGAAGTTGTTATTCTAATTTGCAAGTTGTTATATTACCCGCTCGAAGGAAAACTCTTGAAAATCAATATAATTTGCTATTGGAATCGGTATAAACATGTTCCTCTCTTTGAATACTATGTTTTCTGGATTTAACTTGCTTGTTATGTGTTTTGTTGTTATGATTATGGAGTAGTTTATTCCTGTTTATTTGGGATTTATGAAGTAATATGGATTAAATCGGGATGATTAATGATATTTAGTTAATGATAAATATGAACTTGATATTTAGATATTTGGATTGTTGATCATCATTTGATCATTCACTAAGTTCGGGAATAGGTCAAAAGGCTCCAACTTGGTGATTGATTTCTAGTTGTTTGTCTATGACAACTCGATATTAGCTTTGTGAGAGTTAGCTAATAAAATGCTCATCATCCCAAATATATAAATGTTTAATGCTTAACCTCATGTCTAACGAACTTGGTTAAGAAAGTGTATATTTATTATTTCCAATCGTGAACCAATCTTAAAGCGTTTTTCATAACTAAGATTAAAGCTCGAAAGGATTCTTTATTATGTTAAATAGAAAATCTATTGAATAAACTACCCGTTCATTCCTATGATTATACTTAATTTCATGAATTTATCATCATCCCAAGTTATCCTCCATTACTCTTGTCTCTCGAATAAACATTGCTTTTATAATCTTAAAATTGTGTTATCAATTATCTTTAGATCGTAACAGTCTATAAAATAAATCTTGTCGTAATACAATCGACCTTTTTAGAATAACCAATCCCGAGGAACGACCTGGTCTTACCCTTAACCTATACTATAAACGGGGGTTTCTACTTTACCCGTGTGTTAGTTGGAAATCGGATAAAACTAGAATTGTTAATTTAAAGCTTTTATAACACATCAAAGCTATAAGCCGATACATAAATAAGCTATAAGCTCGAAACCAAAATTACCTATTAGCCGAAACATAAATAAGCTATAAGCCCAATGATAAGCCGAAACAATAAGCCATAAGGCAAAATGAGCTCGAATCAAATATAAGCCAAAAGTCAAATAAGCTATAAGCCCGAAATATAAGACGAAACCAAACGAGCTATAAGCTCACATAACTGAAATAAGCCAAAACAAATGGGCCGAGCCCTTTTCTTTTTGTCGGACTGAGACTAACACAAACCTAAACATATGAGTCGGTTAGGCCGAGCCCAAACCGGAACAACCCAAAACCAAATAAGCTTTTCTAGCTTATTTTCAAAAAATCTTTTTACAAATAAGCCCTAAATAAGCCCTTGACTCAAAATAAAATTACCACCACAACCATAATTTAAAAGTGACCACTCCGTGTGTCTTTCCCTTTTGTATCCGACGCACAAACACACCTTTTAATTATATGTTTTGTTTTTAAATTTCAATTTTCATGACGATCAACTTGTACAACTAACATTAGAACACCACAATAAACACAAAAGTACAACTTAAATAAAATTTTAGCAACTTACAATTTAGAGTTTTGAAAAGCGAGACGAATGCGAAATCGACTACCCAAACGTAGTTTCTATAACCCAAGACTACCAAATATCGAATATTAACCTCGTGTTCTTGATAAATCTTGAAAAATGTTATGTTTCTTGCCCTTGGTGTGCTCGTCCGAAACCCAAAAGAAAGAGAGAAAGATTTTTTTTTTGTGTTTGATATTAAAATGGATATACAAATGATGGTTTGAGGTTAAAACAAAACTTAGATGTACCATGCCAAAAACATCTAAGCTAAAAAAGTGCCTTGGTGTTCTCTTTGTTTGTCCATAACCGGCCCAAGTATCCAAGGGCTCGGGGTGTCTCGTTTTTGTGTCGGGTTCACTAAAAACTCAAAAACATTGATTTTAAAATGTTCCTTGAAGTTCCGTAGTATTTTTATTGATCTTAAAAACACTTTCCAATAACATAGGTCATTTAAAAGATACATTTCCCTCTTAAACTTCTCAAAATTCATTTTGATCATTATTTGACGTGTCGGGACCCAAAATACGAGTTTTTGACCAAATTTGACCGAAATCTTTCACATTAATTTAAAAGCATTCCAAACCTTCAAAAAAGACTTGTCATCTTAGATTCACCCAAAAATTTCACTTTTACAACCGTTACGGTCTTTTACCAAATTTCACGAAAACGCCCGCTTTCTTATAACTTTTAACTTACACCTCCATGATTCACGTATTTAGACCACGCTATTTTAAATTATGAATTTACTTAACCAATAAATTCATTAAATGCTCTGCCAAAGCTACTTAAACCCATTCTAAAATTAACTGTCGTGCCGGTACGCGTTGCGTGACGATTTTCGCTAAACGCGGGAAAGCTTCCCGGAAAGCATTAAAAACCTTATAACCACTCCAAAACAGAAAAAAAAATGAATCAAAATGATTCACTTACGAAATCAAGACTCTCTCTCAACACCCGGTTAAACCGTAACTGTTTACACAAAATAGACAACCGAAGTCAACTTCACAGCTTTCTCCAAGAAAACATAAAGACTCCGATATAAAATCATAGTATTTTATAATACTTAACCCAAGAAAAGTTACCAGTTATCATAGTTAACCTCTCTAAACATGAAATTAACATTGGTTTTGTGAACAGTCTCCCTGAGAAGTGGCTAACCTTCTCTTAGGTTTCGAGGAATGCCAATCATACTTAGACTCTTGACCTTGTAGATATCTATAGAAGGTTTGTCTACGAGGACAACCTAATCCAAAGAAGGTATTCTGACACCAAAAAGGCCCTCATTACTACTCCCTCAAGCACTGCAATTTCTACTGCCTTCTTTTCTAACAATACTCACCCCGGCACCATCCTAGATTTCCAAGAAAATTCTAATGAATGAAGTAGATGAAAGGTCAATTTGTGAGGATATCTATGAGACTATAGATATTGATTAATCAATAAAGAGCACTTTTTGTAATTCAAAACAGCTTTATAAAAATAAGAAACCATTTCTCCAAGTCAAAACACAAATGAAAATATTGAATGTACAAATGTAGGCAACAAAGTCAGTTTGTCAAGATATTTGCTTTTCTAAAACGACTAAACCTTCTTACAAATCATCAGTGAATAATTACTCATCAGTGTCTAAAGGATTTCAACCAAAATTTACTTCAAAACGTATTCAGTCTTCTTCTAACTCAAATAGTCAAGCTGATCCAAAGTTTCAGAAAGATTACAATGCTGAGTACAAGAAGATGAAAACTAAGCTTGCACTCCTTGAGGCAAGTCCACGAGTTATCGGAACCCAAAGACTACAACCAAAGAAGCAAAGGTTTAGTCCACTAAAACCTTTGATAGGATGAGGAAGAGTTTTCTAAGAGGAATAATCACTCAGTTATGGTACTATGGCACTAGTTGAAGATGAGCTCACTTTAGAAAGAGAATCTTGCAATGGTGAATGGGTCGACATCACCATAAGAAAGGTAAACACTCTTCTCTCTATGGATGAAGATACCGATTGGAAAAATTACCTAAAGTATATTAATGTGTGTTTTCCAAGCTTTAAATTTATAATACTAGAAATACTGATTTTTAATAAAAACACAATACTCAGGAAGTATAACCGTCGTGTAAATTATACTTTAGGTAAGTCCAGGACATATCTACAAGAATTGAAGTTTTCACAAGTTTGTAATTAAGGTGCTAAGGTTAATAAGATTGTCAAGGATCAAATTAACCAAATCTTGCATATATCGAATGTTGTGAAGAAAGTGATTAAAAGATAATTCAATCAAATGATTAAAGTATGTTTGTTTAGGAAATGATCACTAAGACAATGAAGTGTTCAGGATAGTGTTTAAGAGTTTAGAGAATAAAGATTTCACAAGTTACAAATCCTTTCGGCCTTTAAATATAACAAGTGATTATATCGATTAATAACAACAAATCCTTTCGGCCTTTATAAGTTATTATAACCAATATATTTAGTGGAATGATTAAACACATATATAAAAGAACTTTTTTAGCCTAAAATATGTTTTACCAATTTAATAAACACATATCCAAACACTACATATCAAAGATCACATTATGCCCAAACAAACATAATACAACTGTTCCATGTTCATATTTATAACAACCATATTATAAATTGATAAACTCATAATATTTTATCATAAATATAAATAAGAATGTACCAATGATTCATAAACAAAAGTGTATGAGAACAAAAGATCGAATAACCAAATATTCGACTCAACAACCAATACCAACATCAACCAATGATTCCAATATCAAGCCTACACCCTATACTTCTGTAACCAACCAGAATATATCACCAATTTCTTGGGAATTCAACGACAACAACAATGGTAGACAGAAAAGGAGGTGTTTAGAAACGGGTTTTATATTGAGTTCTTAGAAGATTATGGTGAATTCTCCAAGTATATGGGTTGTTAGGTTTTGGAAATTGATGGATGAGGTATGAGGGTGATGGCGGGTCTTTGGAAAATATGGTGGAGAGTGGTGGTATTCGATGGTGGTGGTGGTGACATAGAGGGATGTTCGGAACAAGGGTTGTCAAGCCTTTATCCCAAAAAATCCCCACTCTAGGTGTTCCACACGAATGGAATTTATTTGTATGAGAGTGTGTGAAATGAGAGAGCCTAGGAGGGTATTTATAGGATTTTTGGGGTCCAAAGTGTGTTGCATAAACTTATTTGTGCACCGCACTTCATGAGTTAATTCACTTAGTATTTAATTGCCTTTAATTTTTCCACAGACTGAAAAGTGCGCCCCACTTTTGCCAAAACCGCCGCAACTTACAGCAACTACAACATTAGCCTTTTTCAATGTTTGAATAAAATATATTCTCCTTCGCGTGGCCTCTTGAATAAATTAAAACGGAGTTTGTATGATCGAGTTATGGGCAAAACAGTAGACAAGTGTCGGGAGATCATTAACTTGAGTTATTTCTTCGTTTAAGCTTCAATTCTTCGTGTAATCTCCCGTATTCTTCCACGACACATATCATGAACCTATAATAGCAAATATAGTTGATAAAGTATCAAAAGTTCATGAGAAATGATAAAATAAATGCAAATAACGCCACCAAAAACATGTATAATTTTGGCGTTATGAAATCCCTCCACACTTAGCTGTTGCTTGCCCTCAAGCAATTAAAGTGAGAAAACAAGATCATTTATCGTGACGTAAGAAAAAATCATTTTAGCATTAACAAGTGTTTATCGGTTTTATAACTTTTCAGGCATAAACATATAACAGAGCACCTCACATGGGGAAAGTGTTTATTTTTGAATTCACACGAGTCACTCAGATAGGGTTTTATATTTGTGAAGTCATTCAATTGCACAGACATAATCTAGATCGCTACCATATGCTTGTACTAGACACATAAACATGCCCGTTGTAGCATGAGCACCTAGACAGAAATCTCAAAGAGGTAAAACGTAATAATGATGAGGGTGAATAGCAAATACTTGATTCCATGTGCCAGAACACTAAAAGCGAAGTTCTAAATCAACCCCATAAAAATCTAGTTGGATTTGCCTTACTAAATTTAAGCGAAGTTCTAAATCCTTACAATTTAAGTGGGTTGATTTTTGTGCTAGTTAAAATGTCAATCCAGTTGGATTTGCCTTACTAAGCGTATGCACTTTTTTTGGAAAAGCAATATATAAATTTTTAAATTTTCTAGAAAATATTAATTGAAAATTTGAAAATTTTTGCAGGGCAAACATGGAGGGACATGATTAATTGGTCCTATTTTCTACCCCTCCACACTTAAGTTAAACATTTCCCTCAATGTGAGAACTGATAAATATAGAAAATAGGGAAAATTAAGGGAAAACGGTACTTCCCGGGGTTCTTAATTTCTCTGTTGAATTATGAAGGATATGGCGCGAAACGGAACGCCAAGCATGTGTATTCTACCACATGTAATATAATACTCCAATTATATAAGTCTCCAAGTGTAAAATGCCAACCACCAATCTAAGCTCCACCTGTTTTATTTAATCTGCAAAACAGACACAACTACAAGAAAAATATTAAATAAAAAAGCGCACTTTTGTAGGCACCACGGTTGCATTTAGCATATGCAACAAGCCTTTAAACCCCTCGGTGTCCCGAGTGGACGAGTTATAGTCTCGTGAGGGTTTCCAGCAAACACACCCATAAAGTTTGAAATATTCTTTTTGGATGCAAAAATCGAGTAAGAAATACACGGGCCCATGCACATCAAACTTATCAAACTGAATTTTTTTTTGTTATATATATAGTATTTTATAGGTTTATTATTTACTATTACTACTATTCTTTTTGTTAACTAGATTCAGGATACCTTGACAATACGGTTCAAGTGGGAATGATCCACATTTAAACGTTGAGGGCATGGGGTCTTTGGTATATACTCACGGAATGGATATTCTTTTGTTTTGACCATGGGATAGTTTCCTTTTGATGTCTTAATTGGTTTGTCTTCAACAATGATAGGAAGAAGTGTTTAAATTTTCAGAGTGTAACACCCCCAAATTGGGTCGCAGCGGAATAAGGGTCCGGGGCGTGTTACTTCATAGATCAATAACACAAGATGTATATAGAACGACCAAAAAGTCATTTAAAACTGATACATTGGAATTAACAAAGTATTTGTTACATAAGCCGAAGCTTCACTTGTCCACTTGTTCAAAATACAAAGATTTCTAGCCCATAATAGTTATACAAAATGTAATGCGACAAAATCTTTAATGCATGATATCCAAATCAAAACCACCAATGTATCCCTTGCACCTCGTGCTTACTGATCCCCTGAAAAACATTGCTTTAAAACGTCAACAATAATGTTGGTGAATTCATAGGTTTGATAAATCATATATTGTAGGACCACAAGATTTCCTAAGTGTATGATAATGCAACAGATGCAGACATCATATAAATGTAATTACGTTGCCCTAAGCTCATGACACTGAAGCTCGACATAAATGAATACCATATAAATGGCCTACATTGCCCGTGATGATGTTCTAACCCGCAACATCCTACGTTCGACATGGTATACGTTCGTTTGCCCAGTGATAGCTAATCACCCGAACAGGGATGTCAATCCCAATAGATCTATTCATAACATTCGCGCTCATAATCCAGTAACTGACAGTTCATGATAATGGGCTCAACTAGGGTTATCGCTACTTAGGCAACACGTAATCATAATATGAAACTTAACCACTTATGTCCAGTTATAAAACATTGCATGTTTCTCATTCCAAAAACTTTATACAACCAAAAGCACGAAAAACTGGGGCTATGAACTCACCTGAGTTACTGGTAATCCAAATATCACTATATCGCGTCACGTAAATGATCGAATGCAACCTAAACGAACATAGGTCACATAAGAACTAATCGCTTTGATTAACTAACATCATCTACAAGTATATGTTAGTTACATCATACTATCGTTCGGGCTATCATAATTTAAGAGGTCATATAGTGACATATGAGGAGCTAGGACACTTTAAATCGTAAATCCAACAACTCGTCGATACGCCACCTCGAAGAGGCCTCATTATGAAACTCCCTAGTAATATAGTACTTTGATAACCACATATAATTCTATATAGCTTCATCCCCGTCTAATTGTTTTTGAGAAATCATATTTATAAAGTAAAAACATTCATAAATACACCTTTAGCAAAAATGACCTAACTTTATCGTTTTAAGTCCGTTTCTCGCGTTTCTTACGTCCACGTTTTCGTATTAAGTCGAGTTATCAACAATTGACATTTTCATATTTTTAGTCCCCTGATGAACAGTACTTTTTACTGTTCACACCAGTTATAAAGTTATTTTTATAGTTTTAGTTATCGTAAAACCCGTAAACGTCGTATTTTATTCGTTATAGCTCCGTTTTTAGCGATTCTTTCGAGCACGTTCTCGTAATTGAAAGTTCTATATATTTATGAGGTTTACAAAAATATATGTTTCTGTCATGAATAGTAACTTTTATAAAAATAGTTTTATAAAAGTATTTATTGTCGTAAACTCGCGTAATTCATAACTCCTTCGTTATTAATTGAAAAATTACGATTCTTATTATTTTGGAATCCTAAAAATATGTACAATATGTGAAAAATACTAAACTTTCTGTTTTAGAAGTATTTTATAACTTGCTTTTATAAAGTTTATTTTATAAACAGGGTATAACGTGAATGTGTTATATCGTAACTTTTTCGTTATTAATCCATTTTTCGAGTTTCTTACCTTTTTGGAATCGTCATGAGACGTATTATTTTTATAAAATGTCAAACCCACTGTTTGGATTTCGAATCCAAACAGCCCCCTTATGATACATATATATACTTATTTGTTTAACTTGTTTTATATACTTTTCAAATAAGTAAATTTCCACAAGTTCTTAATAACTCATAATATACTATGTTATACATATATTAATGTCCTTAGGTCCATGATTTTTCTATTTGTCCAAGATAACAAGTTCATAACTTTACATAAAATCATAAATTTCCTTAAGTAACTTTTATGTAAAAGTTTATACCTAAACATTTTCCACTTAAACCAACATGTTAACATACTTATATTTCCATTATATCATGATATTACCTATCACATAACATAAGAAAAAGTGTACAAAATGATCATCACAAGTAAAAACTCCTTTTACATGTTCAAAAGTCCTAAATGGTGATTCTTGCTATAAAGAACTAACATGCAAAAAAACTTCATGAAATGAAAAGATAAAGGCTTTTAGATAACCTTAGGAATGAATGATGATGATGAGAAATACGTGCTAAACCCTTGATATAGACTTTTAACAATGCTTGACACTTGAAAACCGCCAAATTCTAGAAAACCCTAATCTTGTAAAACTTTCTTCAATACTTGTAAATGGTTAACCAAGGCTTGGAAACATCTTAGTATATCTTAGGAATGATGTGTGTACATGTGTATGCTCTTAGAAAATCAAGGTATAGATTGTTTAAATGGGGGTTTGTTTGCTGTGGCTATGTAGAGAGCAAAAGGGAGAGTTTTTGTTGATTTTTACTAAGTGTATAAGAGTGTGCATGCTATCTATGTGTATACTTGCATCATATATGAGCTAGGATGGTCAAAAAGTTTGCAATAGTGGTCAAGAACAAGATGAGGGTCTTAAGGAAGACCTTATGGTCTAGGTATGGTCCAAATAGGGATGACTAGTGACTTAAATCACTAGTCATGATAGAAGTCTTGTTAAGCCATACTTGCACCATGCCTTGGTTAATTACTTGAGTCTTTGTGTTCCCTAAGATGGACATGATCCCATGAAATCAAGGAAGACATATGACTAGCTAGTTTCTTGCATAAAAGAAAGTATAAGTTATAAGGTAAAGTGTAGTCTTGATATTTAAATGTATACTTTGCAAATTGTATAAGTCTTGTTTATTTCTTTATATATGGGGCGTCCCATTTATATAAGTGTGGTAAAGTTTTATAAACTTTGGTCATTGAAAATAGAAATAAGCATTTGTTGAAGCGTAGATTAATTAACGTGGTTCCGGGTATGCCTAAACGTACTCTATCGTGAAACGTAATAAATTTACGCAACCAATAAAAATAAATTGAACAATGTTAATAATTATCCTCAAAATAATTACTTAACCCTTGTTGGATGTAAACATTTAATTGTTTGATTCCCGTTTACATTGAACGCTAATATTTAGCGTACTCGATTTAACTTAACGTTTACGATTTAAAGCAAACGCGTACAATACAAAAGATACATTATGGATTTATTGACGACGTCAATGACCCTAAAACGCGGGGTGTTATAGTCTCCCCTTGTTAAGTGAGCCTTGTCCTCAAGGCTTAAGACGCGGCACTTGACGACGATGCGGTCTTTTTGAACAGATGTGGGTATTTCTTCAGGAATTGATCCTCGCGTTCCCATGTAAACTCAGGACCTCTCTTGGAGTTCCATCGAACCTTGACTAATGGAATGCGGCTTCGTTTCAACCGTTTAACTTCACGGTCCATGATCTCAATGGGTTCCTTAACAAACTAAAGTTCGTCATCAAAATGAAGTCCATCCAACGGAACGGCTAACGGTTCATCGACATAGCACTTTTTCAAATTGGATACATGAAATGTATTGTGAACCCTGCTTAACTCTTCTGGAAGCTCAAGCTTGTATGCAACATCTCCAACCTTTTCTATCACCTTGAAAGGTCCAACATATTCGGGATTTAGCTTCCCCAGTTTGCCAAAACGTACGACCCCTTTCCAAGGAGAAACTTTGAGCATAACATTATACCTAACTTGGAAATCCATCGGCTTACGCTTTAGATCGGCGTAGCTCTTTTGCCTATCACGGGCGGCTTGCATCCTTTGCTTGATTTGGACGATCTTTTCGGTCGTTTCTTGAATTAGTTCTGGACTGAGGATTTGAGCTTCTCCAACTTCGGTCCAACAAACAGGTGAATGACACTTTCGACCATAAAGTGCTTCAAATGGTGCGGCCTTAATGCTAGCGTGATAACTGTTGTTATATGAAAACTCGACCAACGGCAAATGGTTAACCCAACCTTTTCCAAAGTCGATCATGCAAGCACGTAGCATATCCTCGAGAGTTTGATATTCCTCACTTTGCCCTTTTATTGTGGATGTAGCAGTATCATAACCAGTATTAGTACCCAAAGCGTTCTGAAGTGACCTCCATAAATTGGATGCGAACCTCGGGTCGCGATCACAAATGATTGAAACAGGTATTCCATGCCTCGTGACAACCTCCTTTAGGCATATTCTTGCAAGTTTATCCATATGATCAGTATCTCTCATTGGTGTGAAAATTGCAGACTTAGTGAGTCGGTCGACAATCACCCAAATGGTGTCGTAGCCTTGCGACGTCTTAGGGAGCTTTGTGACAAAATCCATAGTGATGTTGTCCCACTTCCATTCATGTATCTTGGGTTGTACTAACAATCCTGATGGCCTTTGATGTTCGGCCTTGACTTTAGCACAGGTCAAACACCTGCTAACATAGGTGGCGATGTCGGCTTTCATATTGGGCCACCAATATAGCTTCTTCATATCTTGGTACATCTTGTCAGAACCCGAATGTATAGAGTATTTCGATTTGTGGGACTCGTGCATGATCACAGTCCGCAAATTGCCATAACAGGGTAGCCAACTCCTACTATTGAGGCATAGAGTTCCATCCGCACGAGGTTCCAACTTTTCCGTACTAATCGCCTTTGGATTTTTAGCGTTTTCAACCAACATTCCTCCAACATCTTTGTTCTTGATGTTCTCTGGTTTTTGTGCTTCAGTCTGAGAATTCAAGATTTGTTTAGGAAGATCCAAGCCAATAGTCATGACTAAGGCTCGAACTCTTAATGGTTGATCTTTCTCCTTCTTGCTTAGAGCATCAGCAACAACGTTTGCCTTTCCTAGGTGATAACGAATCTCACAATCGTAATCACTGAGCAACTCCAACCAATGACGTTGCCTCATGTTCAACTCTTTCTGATTAAGAATGTGTTGTAGGCTCTTATGATCAGTGAACACCGTGCACTTGGTTCCATACAGGTAGTGCCTCCAAATCTTGAGAGCGAACACTACTGCTCCAAGTTCCAAATCATGAGTCGTATAATTCTTCTCATGAATCTTCAGTTGGCGTGATGCATAAGCAATCACCTTTTCTCTTTGCATTAACACATCGCCCAAACCCTTCTTTGAAGCATCGCAATATGCGATAAAATCTTTGTTTCCTTCAGGTAAGGCCAGGATTGGTGCACTGCACAACTTCTGCTTTAACAGTTGAAAAGCTGCTTCTTGTTTATCACCCCAAACAAACTTGACCTTCTTCTGAGTAAGCTTGGTCATTGGTTTGGCGATCTTCGAAAACCCTTCAATGAATCTTCGATAATACCCAGCAAGACCTAAAAATTGACGAATCTCCGTTGGTGACTTAGGAGATGCCCAATCTTTAATGGATTCGATCTTGGCGGGATCCACGTGAATACCCTTACTATCTATCACGTGACCTAGGAACTATACTTTAGGAATCCAAAATTCCCATTTAGAAAACTTGGCATACAACTCCTCTTTCTTAAGCAATTCCAAGATTAGCTTAAGGTGCTCTTCGTGCTCTCGCTTATTCTTTGAATATATCAGAATATCATCAATAAAGACAATCACGAATTTATCCAGATATGGTTTGCACACCCGATTTATAAGGTCTATGAATACAGCATGTGCGTTTGTCAAACCAAATGGCATAACTTGAAATTCATAGTGGCCATAACGGGTCCTGAAAGCGGTTTTCGGAATGTCTTCTTCTCGAACCCTCAGTTGTGAATAACCATGACCTAAAGGTCAATCCTTGCTGTAGACAACTTCGACCCTGGAGTGTGATTCCAAATAAATCATCAATTCTTGGGAGCGGATAACGGTTCTTCACCGTTAGTTTATTCAATTCCCGGTAATCAATGCACATCCAGAACGATCTGTCCTTCTTCTTGACAAACAAGACCGGAGCTCCCTAGGGTGAGGAACTAGGTCTTATAAAGCCTTTGTCAGATAGTTCTTTTAGTTGCTGATAACTATTTTATTTCAGAAGGTGCCATCGATAAGAGCCCTGAGCTAACGGTTCGTGCGGCTACCAGGTCCAAATCGATTGGAATTCCATTGTCGAGTTGAGGAAGACCCGACAAGTCCTCTAGAAAAGGACTTCAAGAAATCTCGAACTATGGGACATTCCCATAGTAGATTCTTCTCCGATTGTCTTCAACTCATTGTCCGTGACATGTGACAAAAAGATTGCGACATCCGTTTTCAGCATGTATATTGTGTTTTAGAGTACGAAGATAATGTGTGACGGAGTTCGTTGTCACTGCGTTGCTTTTCGTCACAATTGTGAACAATTAATGTTTCATTCCCCTGGGGATACGAACGATCTTCTCGGCACACCCAATGATTGATTTGTACTTTGTCAACCAATTCCATCCCAATTAATAGCATCGAAACTACAAGTTCTACAGTGCATTAAATTTATGTTGAATGGGTGGTATAGGCTATTTAATGTGCAACCACTGTTAGATAGTGTTTAACCCAATTAATCTCCCGTCAGATAGTTCGCATCATAATAGTGATCGAATGTAGATGGCTATGTTATCCATTTGGGAACTAAATGTAAGTAGAAACAAAGCTTTATCGGCACCAGTATCAAAACAAAAATAGATGCATATTGGTTGTTGGTCGTCACCAATTATTTCACTTCACTTCATATTGATAAACAGAGAAAAAAATAAAGATGAGATTAAAAATGGAAGAGGAATTGTAAAGAGAAGTTCTAGAAGTGAGGAGAGGGAGAAGGTAGAGAGTAAGAAAAAAAGATGGGATGATTACTTGCAAAAATTACAATGAGTGAATTAACATGAACCAACCCCCCCTCTCCATACTTGGAGAGGGGGTATTTATAATTAATACCCAAGGAGGCTTTCATGCTTGGTATTTATACAGGCCTGGGCTCAGGATTTACTTGGCTTATACGCACGTCACGTGACCGGTTAGGATTTCCATAAGAGGCCGCTTTACCCGTTCTAGCCTAATACAACGTATATTATTTTAGTGACGAGTCTAATATAATTATGAACGAACTTTTATTGTTGACTCAAATATTTTGCAGGCTTAACGATCTCCCCGAAGTGAGTTCATTGTGACACTCCTTCATGAGATCAATGTGATTGATTTTGTCGTTAAGCTCTTGTGGTTTTGGTCTCTGAATTCGTTGTAGGCTTGTTCCT
This sequence comes from Tanacetum coccineum, assembly GCA_026074375.1. Lineage (NCBI taxonomy): Eukaryota > Viridiplantae > Streptophyta > Magnoliopsida > Asterales > Asteraceae > Tanacetum > Tanacetum coccineum. Next base: position 12,473 of record BQNB010029288.1, on the reverse strand, counting down.
TCATGCTGTGTGATCTTTGATCTTGAGCCTTTGTCATTGTCTTTTGACTTTGTCTTTATGTCCGAGATCTTTTAAATCTTTTCCTGCTTGTTTGATCATCTTTGCCAACCTTGCGATCCTAGTGTCTTGACCAACATGCTCATACCTTTGCAACATCTTGAAGCTTTGCTAACAATCTCCCGAAGCTTGATTTCTGAGGAGTTATCTTTAATATCAGAGGTTTGCGCGGATGTCTTTGTCTTTTAATTTTTGAGCGTTTCATGATTCTTGAATCTGATGCTTATAGAATGTCTTGTAGTTTGAGCATGAGGCATGTGGGTAATGAATCCGACTTCAGCTGGAATGAGGCATTTATCACGCATCTCCATCTTTTATGTATCCTGAAATAAAATTGTTAGCATAAAGCGGCTTGGTTGTGACGAATATGGCTTTGTCATTCGTCCGGATTTGGTTAGATTAACCTCCGGTTCCGTAGGACCGTTTTACAGTATAAATACTGTACCTGTGATCAGGTAGATTCAAAGAATCTCTTTGACAGGGTTTCCAGCTCAAGGTTAGGGTCTTCTTCTAACACAGATGTATTAGATTTACCATGCTTGCTTGTTCTCATTTACGGAAGTTCAAAAGCAGAAAGACGGTAAGAGTGATATCGATAGTTATATCTCTTCTGATTAAGCCGTCAATTCATTTCCTGGAACAAGTTTGATTCACTTTGAATCGCACCATCGTTTCTTTCCAGTTGACACAAGCTTGATTCATATAGAATCTCGCAAGTCACCTACCAAGAGCTTGTTTGATGCTGGCTCAAGCAGGATTTCCATTCGTCATTATGAATATAAAGCGTATCACTTGAATTTGTTCTGGCAAAAATACAAGGATAAAGCGTTAGGACTCTCGTTGTTTTAACAAGTTGTGAATTTAATGTGTTTTTCAACAAGCGTTTATCATGAAATGTGTCCTAATGAGATTTATAGACTGATCTCTTGGCTCTAGACTCGATTAGTGCGTTTTGGTTTTAGTAATCGGAGGCTGGAGCAGATTGCCACCTATTCAATATTAACTAACTCGGAATGAGAAGTCAATAGAGTAGTTGTGTATCTCCTGTGACAATTGAGAAAAGTTTCTTATTGCGAGATGAACGTATGGCTGGGATAGGGTTGTTGCTTATGCTTCACTGGGTCACTTGATGTCGTGTCCTTCAATAGTCAGAATCAACATTGTGATTCTGAAAGATATGTATTGAACCCGGTTTTGCCTTAGTTGTGTGGAGGCTTCTTTTTCTTTAGGACCCCTTTTTCCATCAGTTCTTTTTAATTCTTCAACCCCTGCAATGTCTTACCCCAAGACGTCATTACATAAACACTTGTTGTGATGGGTTCCCAGTGTTTAGCTCAATCTTACGTCGGATTCTTCCCTGATCACTTTCATCTTACCTATCATATCCTAAGGACTGCGTATTTCTTACTATTGGAGTGTTCCTTGGGAGATCCCTCCGAGTTCTGGTTGGATCTATAGGACACAATTACCTAATCCTTACACCTTATGGCTTCAGAATCGTCGTGATTAGTAGCATGTTGTTTGGTATGAGATCGTAACCATAAAAACCTTTTCCGATAGCACTTGAGTCTTTAGATCCACATTTTTAAATTTACATTTCCTCCCTTATTTTAAATTCTAAGTCATTAGATTTGGACAATTTTGTGATTAAATTTGTCTTGAAAAGCCATGGGTGGGAAAGCAAAAATGTTTGAAGCTAGCATGAATTATTTGGATCTGTGTCATCTTGCTCCCCTCATTTTTACATATGTTTGAACCAATCAAAATTGATACCAAGTTTGTAAAATCGATATAAATTGAGGTTTTGAACACATAGGTCCTTATAAATATCATTTTTTGAATTGTCATTTTTATTTGTTCTTATGAAGAGGACCTTTTTTGGAATGTTTTGGAAATACATAAGAATGGTAGTGAGATGATGTATCCAAAAATCATTAAATGTTGTTTTTCGAAAAACTCCCCCTTGAAAGATGGGGTGTTGAACACACAATTTTGAAAGATTATGAATTGTCAGTGAGAACAATTCTTAAAAAATTGGGTGTTCAACATTTTGAAAATACATAAGGCTAGTAGACTTCTCTTCCACTCTAAGGGGTAAGCGCATTATGCGTACACTATCCTTTTTCTTGAGCTCAAAACTTTAAATGTCTTGTTAAGGAACAGCGCAAGACAGAGCCAAAAGTTGGAATCTCTGTTGTTGGATACGTTATTTGCATAGTTAAGCTTTCCTTTATTTGAAGTTCCGGGTTAAGATTTACTGATATTTGCACATAGCCATCAAGAAACTTAGAAATGACTTGTTTTGAAAGTCATTTGAAAACTCTCGTCGAAACTTCATTTACACCCCCAGTGTCAATGTTGATCGACATTTCTAGGCTACGTAAATGTTATCAATTTTCAAGAGAATGTCTGAAGATATTTTTTGAAAACATTTTCTGATTTTTGATTTTGTATTATTCGTTTTGAATATATTTTTGTATTTTTCTTTTTGCAAAGTATGTATTGTTGATGTTTGATGAAGTATCAAGCACGATTCTTTGTCAGAACCGCCAGTTCTGCTGGAGTTAAATACATCTCATACACAATTTGTCTGACGAGATACTAAATCCTTTCTTCAGGAAGGAGCTTTAGTAAAAACATGTCGGCCAATTGGTTTTAGTTCTGAAAAAGTAGAGTTCAATATATACCGTATTTCAACTGTTCTGTGATGCATCTGTGCATATCCGGGATTATGGATGTGCTTGGTCGGAGTGCTGCACTGGGGTTTTGCCTGAGTTGCTATGGTTGACTGAGAGTCGTGTACAACGGTATTTTGTTGTAGTTGAAGCCATAATCTTGAAGCTGTGTTCGCATCCACATTACTTGAGCACTATTTGCAGTATAACGGACACGTATTCAGCCTCTTGTGATGACATTGCAGTTACAGTCCTGCTTCTTTGACATCCAGCTGATAACTTATCACCTTAGGAACTGTGATTCTCCAGGAAAGTGCTTTTGCGAGTATCACGCAACCGGCATGATCGGCATCTGAAAAAGCTCAGGTTAGTTCAAAGCCAGAAACCCTTCGGTTACCAGGTGTCCCTGTGTATGGTAACCTCTTAAGTATCGAAAGATCATTTTAACCTCTCTTGAGGTGTTTTTCAGTCGGTCTTGTTGATTTCTTGCCACAATTTCATACAAACTTGCACTATGTTGGTTTCTAGATGTCAAGTGTACATGGGGACTGATTTTGCTACGATAGTCTGTTTGGTCTACGGGTTCACCACTCAAGTCGGCATATAATTTAGGTTTCGTAGCCATTGGCTGTACAAATGATTGTTCCTTTTTCCATACCATGTTTTTTCCGAATCTCTAAAAGTGTATTTGGCCTGATTGATAAAATACCTCGTGGGGATTGGGTAGATCTGAAGTTCCTAAAAAGAATTTTCATTTCCCCCTATTAAGGACATCTCAAATCTACTGTGCATTGTTTTTTAAAACGTTTTGTAATATTTAGGGTTTGTGGAAACATAAATTAATGTCATCAAACATAAATTTGCATAGTTAGAATGTCCTCCCGTATTTTATCGTGAATAGAGTCGGTCATTGATACCTTTAGTAAAACGTTTAGAATATCCACGTAAATTTTGAGAGTTCATAGTTACCAGGCTATCGGAGCTTGTTTTATTCCTATAGAGATTTCTCCTTAGTCGGGTAAACTTTGTCTGGATGATCAAGATCAACGAATCCGGTTGGCTGAGCAAATAAACCTCCTCCTTCAATGGACCATTAAGAAATGCCGTTTTCACGTCCATCTGGTAAATTGGAAAAGACTTGTGTGCAGCATATGCGACAAAGATCCTGACAGCCTCTAAGCGAGCAACTGGAGCAAATGATTCATCGAAATCAATACATCTTCATGAGTCATAGGCCCTTGGCTACAAGTCGGCCTTTGTTGCGAATTACAGTTTGGTCTTTCTCCTTTTTGTTTTTCTATAACCACTTTAGCTTGATTTTTGTTTAAAAACGTTCTTGCCCAAAAGGTTTGTCAACGTAAGTTCCCAGACTTGTAGTCTGTCATAACTGATGAAAGGTTCCATCTGCATTGCTTCGATCCATGCTGAATCAGCCATTGCCTCCTTAATGTTTTTCGGTTCAACCAATACTTACCGTGTGATGGTGCGAAACATACACATTTCAGGATCAGTTGAAGTTGTCGTCTTGGTTTTGCACTGGCTTGGATGGGATTTCACGAACTTGAGTTAACTGAGGTGATCTTTCGTCATCGGTATTCAGAATCTTGAGGTTGATTGAAGGTATGCACATTTGAATTACCAATAGTGCGTGAGGAAGACTCAGCAATTTCTTGTACCGGTGTACAGAAAGGATTGGTAAATTCTGCTTGATGATCATTGTTTTCCTCAGCATTAGCATTTGTAGGAGATGATGGTTCTGATGTAGGTTGAATATTCGTTGAAGGGTGTGTGTCTTGTGGAGCAGAATTATCGGTGGGAGAAGAAGACTTGTTGACACGAGAAGCACCATCATTGAAAAATTCATCGTACAAAGGACCAAAAAGAAGATCCAACTCCTGTTGTGATGGAACTGTTGTATCTGCTGAAGGATAAACATTTTTTAGTTCTGGTTGCTGGGGGTCAGGGTTGTCAAAATCTGCGCCTCCTTTTGTCGTGGAGGAATGAGTGCCTGGAAGTGTCATTAGCAACAGACGTCTCTGACATCTCTTTGAATTCATCAAATCTGAGATGGATGGATTCAACTATCAGCCTTGTTCTCTTGTTGTATACACGATATCCCTTTGACTGAGTGGAGTATCCCACCAAAATGCATGAATCCCCTTTTTCTTTCATCTTATCCAAATTTTCACCATCTCTGGTTTAGGTAACATATTACAACCAAAGATCTGTGAAGGGTGTTTGATTGAGGCGTTTTCTGTCATAAGATGTGATTATGCCATTTCTCATGCAGTTGGGATGTATGATGTTCTGTTTTGTAGTAATAGCATGCGGTTGAGTTTGCTTCAGCCCAAAAGAATAAAGGAAGTTTAGAAGCTGAAAAGATCGTTTTCGTGCCGAGCCATCAATGAGATGTGCGTGGTTTTCGTCTTTCGACAACCGAGTTATGTTCAGGTGTTCCGAGGATGTTAGAGGAGTAGCAAGTGTGATGCTCAATACCTTCTTTCTTTAAAGAAAGCATTTAAGTTGTCTTGTTTAAGAACTCAGTGCCTCTGTCTGTGAAACAGAAATTACCTGAGACTTGAAGATTTCGTTTTGGATCATTGTGAGAAAATTCTTTTAAAACTTTCTGGTGATCATCCTTGGGAACATTAGAAGAGTGTCAGGTATTCCTTGAGTTGTCATCGACAATTACCAGAAATATATTTCTTCCCATTTGATGCTAGCAACCGCATTGGGACCACATAAGTCACTCTGTGGAAGTAAATTCAACCGACCTTTTGTACTTGGATCAGGTTTTTGACTTGATGAGCTTCGTTTTGCTTTACTACTTCACAAGAAGGAAAATAGATGTTCCTTGACTCCTTAAGTTTTAGGTAAACCAATCACTATATCTTTCTTTAACAAGAAGTTGATGTAGTCTAAAGTGAGTACGAGAGAGCTTCTGCGTTGCCATAACTTGCTTGAGTTGAGATGCTTTTAGCCATTAAGACAGATTAGAGTTGATGATGTTGTGTCGTGTAAGAGAAATTGTTTAGAGATTAGATCCACGATATTATCGGTTTAGTAAGTCGTATCCCTAAGATCTTCTAACAATAGTTCCGGAAATGCAACCTCCAAATCCGCATCACAGAATTGACCAACTAAGAAAAGATTGTGATTGAGACCTCGACCGTATTTAGTAAAACCCTTTTGATCGTCATATTTACATGAATGACTATCCATAACCTAGCATTGGAGCAAATTGATCATTGCCCAAAAGTGATCGGTTACCCAAGGAATTTGTAACAAAATTGCTTAGCAGTGATACATTGCCCGTCTATGCTAGGTGCATCCAGGTCAACATGAATAGATGAGCTGTACAATCTGACAAGAGGAGTAGAGGACGATGGAACAACATGACAAATTGGATCTAAAGTGTTTGTGAGTTTCTAGCATTAGTTAATCCTTGATGTATTTATCTATGGCCAAAAATAACTCTTTAGGCAGGCTTTTCACTCCTAATTTAGGTACCCATTTCTTTTGAGTCGTAGGAACCCATATCTTCGTGTGTTTTAGGAATTCCATTGGTATGTTGTGGGCATTGTTGTGCTTTCCCTTTTCCCACGCTCTTACTAGTTTTCTTATATAGCATCCTATAGTAACTCTTGGAATTTGTGATAGTGGGGTCTGATGCAACTGTTTTCTTATGGGGTGTTGCAACAGATTTGTTCGCTTGACTTTTGGGTTTTCTAGTACTAATAGGCACTACCTTAGGCTTCTTAGTTCTAGCATTTCACGTCATTAAAGAATTTAAACACAAGATCATGATTCGAATTAAACACACATTGTCCGCAAGTTGAACAAACAACATATACATTCGATTGATCTGGAATTTGATGTTATTACTCGCAGTTTACAGTCTTTGTTTTATATAGATAATACTAGAAATTCCATAGGGTGTTCTTATTACTTCAGTCTTCTTAAGCTTCGCATGGACTAGTGTTTGGCACGACCTTTCTTTCATTTGATTGCTCCTTAGGCTGTGGTACTGCTAACATTAGTTTTGTGTGCTACTCTGTAAGATGTAGTAAGCGCCTCGAGGATTAGTTATTCCTAAAGTCTGATTTCACCTGTGGTGCTTAGTCTGTGTGGATACTTACTTGCTAGCGATACATGCTGGTTTATCACATTTGTGTTTCTTACAAGCTTGCCTTTGCTGTTGAGGTAAAATTCTGAGAGTGGACTGGTTTTGATTAATAACTCCTCGGGGGGGAACCTCATTAGTTTTTAAAACCGACTTTTTTTTGCAAAATATTTTCTCTCAAGAGGGTTTGAAAAAGGAGACGGGTTTCCTAAAAATGTGGTTTTGGAAATTCTTTGAGCACTTTAGTTGATCGAACAACTGGATGGTTTATCAAACTTAGTGTCTACAGATTTTCCCTTGCATTTGCAACGAGTTTTTTTTACGCACTTATTGCCATAGTTCTGTCTTGCATTGGAGCTTTAAATATTGTATTTAACTTATTGCTCCGATCTTTCGAAATACATTGGACGCCCTCTCTTTGCCAAACCTGGTTTTGTCATTTTGTTAGTTGTACTTGAATTACTTGTAAAGCGATTTCCAATGAGAAATTGAGTGTTTTTCTATTCTAGTAAAACGCTGTAAAAGCTAAGTGTAATCTCTGTTACTTACAAATTCAGTTTTGTTCAGAAAGAATGCCTTTTTGTGCAAAGACAGTCACATTCCATGACTTTTTGAAGATATAAGCATTGTTATTCAGTGATCTCATCTAAATCAGATAAAGTTAGGCAAAATAAGAACACATAACATCTTTAGACACACATTCTTGTTAAAAAGCATATCTACATGTTGGAAAATTCTGCCTTATCAGATTTTCAAGTCATCAAGTTCATCTTAAGGATTCAAGTACTTTTAAATTGCATGCATTTCTTGCTTTAGTTTCATGTATAAAACGCGAGACTATCTTTTATTATTCTGCTTGTCTTTAAGGGGCAATGGGCTCAAAACATGTTCGTAACTAGGATTTCCATATCTTAAGCAGTTGGGTTTGTCGAAGATATAAGATGGTCGTTTGACATGTTTTACCCTGGCTTGTATTGACGAGTTTGTTCAGATGATTGATCGTTGTTTGTCATGACTTTATATGCTTTGTCTACTTTTGCCTACTGATTTAGACACTGCGTAAGAAATCTATGTGTTTAAAACTTTTTGTTTTGTTTTTTTTTACCAAATGATTTTCTCACATTTTATTTCTTATTTCATTTGCTGTGCTAAATGAATTTCATAATGCTGGGTTTTTTGGGAGGGTTGATAAATTTCATAAAGACTATTTAACTTGTGTAGGTACCAAATGGTTTGACTTATGTCTTTATTCAATTTAGATCGACTCCTCGTCAGCCAAGAGTACAGAATCTATTCACTATCGGGGCATGAGTATGGTTGCTGGATCAGATTGGGTCTTGTGTGTTCGCTTACATAACACTGGGTGTCATATTGAGCCTTTTTGTGGTCACATTGGATTGGAAAGGGAGGTCTTCCATTAAATGTATAGAGCATTTGGGTGTAAACATTTGGAAATCGTTTGGATTGACTTGATTCTTTGTAAACAATTTCATTCAAAAATTTTATTGGTGTTCCATTGAAATCATTTGTCAATTCTTTTCTATCCCTAGTTTCGATACGTTACATACCTTTGTTTTCTCCTGACATGACCTTAGTAATAGTGACCTAGTTAAAAGACTCTGTTGATAATTCATCGTGTTTTGCTTTGGACAACTGAAATTTCGTTAAGGCAGTAACTTTTTTTTAAAACCTTCTTGTATGTCAATGTCCTTTTTGAGCTAAATAGTCCTAGAGTTTCATTTAACTTACGTTCAAGTTTGTCATAGTCAACTGTACGATCATTAAAAGCCTTGTACCTCTCAAACTCAGTCTGTTTGTTTTGAAGTGCAACTAAACAACTATCCCGGATACTATTAGATTCTCCTAGAGTTCTACTAGTTTCTGCAAGAATAGATTTGCACTCAGTTAACTCTTGAGTTAATGTTGCATTTGCTTTTTTAATTTGCTTTTGAATCTTTTTATTGTATCGACATCAAGCTTTAAATTAGCAGTTAAATTAGCAAGTGCAACACGTATTCATCACATTTTACTCATGTTGGTCATTCTGATATCATTATCCACAGCATATCGGTGAGTTCAGGAATGACATTACTATCAACACGTTTTCCACAGCAATGTTGTTTTATTAGTTTCAGATTGCTCACGGATGTTGTAGTCATTGGCATAACTCCATTATGATCAGTCAGTATCGTATTGTACCTGTTCCAATGGCTCAGCGTCTGTGCCTGAGTCTGCATTAGGAACCTCCTGAATCTTTGCCATGTAACTGTAATGTGCTTCCAACTCTTGTTCATCAATCTCTTCATCCGTGTCTGCTAGCCAGTCAGATTGCTCTGCTTGAAGTTGAACACCTTTCTCAGCTTGTTTACACAGCAACATCTTTTCCTTGTGATACGTGGAGTCTTTAACCCGTTTTGGCTTTCTGCATTCCTTAGCATAATGACCAAATTCCTTGCAGTTAAAACACTGTATCCCAGACTGTTGCACTACTGGACCACCTACAGTTTCCCTAGCCCCAACAACATTCACTGCCCTCTGATTCCCAAACTGTCCAGTCTGATTGTCATTCTTGTACCTTGGAGTAGTATCCACATTCTTGTTTCTGGTGTTTGAGGAAGTTCTGAGGTTGTTGTTGGTAGGTTTGTAGAGTTTCTTGAAGTACTTTGCAATGAGAGCCAAATTTTTCTGCATGTCTTTATCCTTCTGAGCTTGTTCAGGATCACTGTCTTCTTCAGAAGCTGACTCAGATGGTGGTGTGATTGGTTTGGCTATCTCTTTGCCTTTGTATCTTGTAGTTGCATGAGATCTGGTTGGAAGTGAAGCTTTTGATGTTGGTGCATATGATTTGTGAGGTTTTGATGTTTGGTAATAAGGGTCTTGAAGTGTTTGAGCAGTAGCAACAAGTGCTAATGGGTTAGCATTCTTGGCCATTCTTTCAGCACGGAGTTCATTAACTTCCTTTTGGTATTGTTTCAGAATGTCAAAGAGCTTATGGTATGAAACTTCATCCAACTTGTGTTGTTGCTTCACAATTGTGACAAATCTTGACCATTCTGGTTGAAGTTGTTGAAGAAATTGAACATTGACTTGCATCGTAGCAACTGTCAAATTGTTTCTGATCATTTCATTCATCATCTTGTAGAATCTTGTGTAGTAAGACTCAATTGTTTCTCCATCGTGAGAGGTGAATTGACCAAACTCCCAAAATAAGTTTGTCTTGACATCTTGAATATTGAGTGATTCACCTTGTTGTAGCCTTTCGATGGCTTCCCACATTTCTTGAGCTGTCTGACATGCATCAACAGTTGAGTATATTTCATCTCCAATTCCAGTCAATATCAAATGAATCGCTTCTTTTTCTGATTCAAAATGAGCTCTGTTTTCAGGAGTCATATTCATAACTGTCTCGACTGTTGTTTGTTCAGGAACTGGTGGAGAATCCTCTGTTGCAGGAACAGCTGGTGTTGTGACAATCGTTGGAGTGTAAGGACCTATGAGAATGCACTTCCGTAAGGCATCACCATTTGGTCTTGTATCAATGTATCGTAAGAACCGTGATCGCCATTGTGCATATCGTCCTGTTGCAAGCATTGGTGGACGATCCCTTGAACCAGCTGCCATTATGTTGTTATGCATTTGACTGTCGGTTGTGGAAGTTACAATTGGAGTTGTCATGATGAATGATTTAAGAATTATGAAGTGAAAAATGATTTGTAGGATCTTAAGCAGGTAAAGTGATTGTTGTTGTTGTGGAAAACTATTTTACGGGATTTTACAAGTCTTGACTAAACCGAGAAAATACAAGAGTATTTCGCGGGATTTTACTAAATCAAGAAAAACCGTAAAAATAGAATTATTGTTGGTGAAATCGTTGTTGTCTTTGAAGAACGTAAGCTTTTGAAACGATTAATGAGCTTAAAACGTTGAACGGTGCACGAATTTTGAGCTTGAAATGATTAACGGTTGATCAAAACTCAAATAAGGACAAACGGTGCACAAACGATTCACTTTAAAGCACTAACGGTTGAATTAGATGCACTAAGGACTAACTGTGCAATCTATTTTCAACAAGAAAGGTTGTTATTGCAACAAGAGACTTGTGGTGAAGTAGACTTGAAGTCCAGGGACTAAAAGTGTAGAATTCGAATTTATGTTAAGAAATACACACGTTTTCCCTCCTGTTCATTTGTCATCTTTGTTTTAAACTTTGATAAACATGAGAAAAAATGCAACGTTTATGATTTTAATCCCGCGGAGTCGTACGGTTATCGTCGGTAAAATCTAAATATACCACGTTGATCGAAACGATGTCACGAATACGATGATGTAATTCTTAAGTCCTGTCGTTTAACGTCACTCAAAACCGAAAAATCGAAAATTAGTTAAAATGTGTAAGTTTTGTTCTCGTGGTTGATGTAGTTCGGTACAAGCTAGAAAAAAAAAACTCGTTCGGTCCAACTAGAGTATACTCGATCGGTGCTCAAGATTTACTCGTTCGGCTCTTACTTCGTTCGGTAGATGAAGAATGTTACTCGTTCGGTCCAAGTCGTGTTCCACTCGTTCGGTCCTTGAGATTTTTCACTCGTTCGGTCCTTGAGAGATGAAACTCGTTCGGTTCACACAAGTTGAACTCGTTCGGTTCCTTGTTATTGTACTCGTTCGGTGATCTTTCAAACGTTCGGTGGTTTGAAAAAGTTGGACTCGTTCGGCTCCAAGAAAATGTTACTCGTTCGGTCCATGATTTTTCCACTCGTTCGGCTCTTGTGAAGTTTACTCGATCGATTCGACTCGTTCGGCTCAAAAATTTTCCACTCGTTCGGTTCAAAAATTTCCGCTCGTTCGGTCCTTAACTTTTCACTCGTTCGGCTCACAAGTGAATGTTGCTCGTTCGGTCCTAAAAATTTTGCTCGTTCGGTCGTCTTTTGAATGTTGCTCGTTCGGTCCTCAAAAATTTTGCTTGTTCGGCTCACTTAAAATATGCTAGATCGGTGGTCCTCTTTCTTGCTAAACTTTGGATCTATGTCTCCCTCTTGTTTTCACCGTGGACCAAAAAGGATAAGTAGCCAACTTCAATAAGCCACGAAAGTAATAAGCTCAAATAAGCTTTAAAAAACTTATTCCGACCAGAACCACGAATAAGCTATTTTTAAACCGGCTAATAAGCCATAAAGAAAAGAGACGAGAATACGATACAACTGGTCAAGAAGAAAATAGTGTGGAAAAGAAAAAAAACACAAAATAATAGACGTATCAATTCGTGTAAAATATCAAAACACAGAATAGTTGATTTCAAAATCACAAAATGGTTATGATAATAAGCCCAAAATGAATGTTTAAGCCCAGAATAACATTCAATCTGATACCAATTGTAGGTTCCGATTTAACACTTCACTTCATAACACACAAACACAAATCGAATCAAGAAAGGAGAAAGAGAGAGAGTCGAAAATAGAGAGAGAGAGAGAAGAGAGAGAGATGATGAGAGAAAAAGAATTTTTGATATAATGAAAATTAGATATTTTCACAAAGGAAAATATCTATATATATTTAGATATTTTTAGAAAATATCTAAATATATATATACCCCTACACATTTAATGTGACGCGCGGGATATTTA